>LN891204.1:38565-81875 GCA_900010015.1 Tuber aestivum
ATTCCAAGCTGGTGCAGAAGTTTTCGTCAATGAGCTGGACCTCGTCGTCGCCCTGATCCTTCTGATTCGCCTGCTCTTCGAAGCGGAGGCGTTGGTCGAAGGGGTCGTTCAGCTCAGTATACGCGTTGACAATCTCCTTCTTACAGACGAAGGCTTCGAAGCGTTCGCAGAGACCCGGTTGCGAGCGGTGGTATTTGGCGAGCGGGGACATCATTTGTGGGTGGCCGGTTATGAAGGTGGGGTTAATGCAGGTTTCTTCTATGAACTCCCCGACCATCTGGCGGGGTTAGCAAGTGAACGGGCTAAAGTGAGGGGGGGCTTGCCTTGTCGAGAAGACGAGCGTTGGTGAGAGGCGGAGAGCACTCGATTCCGTGTGCCTTGGCAACATCCTTGAGGAATTCGTTGGTCTCCTTAGTGTGCAATTGATCACCTGGCGGGAACTTCCTTCCGGTAGCGGCCTCGAGAGTAGGCATCATTTCAACTCTCTTCCACGGTCGCTCCCAGTTCACCTCATACACTTCCCCAGCTTGAGTGTGGAACTTGGTCCTGTAGCTGCCGGTAATGCTCTTCACCATTTCGGAAACTAGTTCCTCAGTAATATCCAAAAGGTCATTAACATCCGCATACGCCCAGTAAAACTCGCAAGTAGTGAACTCGGGATTGTGAGTGAGATCAATCCCTTCGTTTCTGAACTGTCGGCCGATCTCATAGACGCGTTCCAGACCTCCGACGACGAGCATCTTCAAGTACAACTCGGGAGCAACACGCATGAAAAGGTCCATATTCAAGTCGTTGTGATGCGTAACGAACGGCTTTGCAGTAGCTCCTCCGGCGATAGCATTCATCATCGGCGTCTCCACCTCCACGAAATCCCTCTCGTCAAAGTACCTACGCACGTAGGTCACGATCTTACTCCTCGTGACGAAAATATCCCTCGTGCTATTATTCATAATCAGGTCAAGGTACCTCTGCCTATACCTAGTCTCTTGGTCCTTCAAGCCAAAGTGCTCGGTGGGGAGCATATGCAGACAGGGCGAGAGCAAGACAACCTCCTTCGCAAAGATCGAGAATTCGCCAGGGTTGTCGGCCTTCTTCGGATTAGTCCTTCCGGGGAAACCGACGATACCAATGATATCACCGCGATGGAGGTATTCGTGCTGGGCTCGGTAATCGCCCACGGCCTCCTGGCCCTGAGCGACCACTTGGATCTTGACGCCCTCTGCGCGGAGGTCGTAGAAGCGGAGGCGAGAGCCGGCGGAACGCAGGCCGTGGATGCGCCCCGCTACACGGACTTCTGATTCGGGCTTTGTCTCGCCCTTGGCTAGTGTGCCACTATGGGCCTTGATGATGTCCTCAAGCGTGTCCTTGACCTGGAACTTGTGCGGGTAAGGGTTTGGTTCCTTGGTCTCGCGGAGACGGTTTATTGAGCGGGAGCGGATCTCGAAGTATTGCTATTAACACAAGGACCAATCAATAAACCAACTCCATCCATATATAGAGGCAGAGGTAAGGAGAAAGAATAACAAACATTCGGCGTAAGTTCCGCCTCATCCAGCTGCGTCCCCGTCGTCAGGGCCACAGCAGTGCTACCTCCTGGAGGAGCAGTGGCTGCAGCCGCAGCCGCCTTTCCAGCCTTCTTTGCGTCATTGTCTCTCTTCCTCTGTCTCTTCTTCAATTCCGACTTGGAGACCATTTCCCCAGTAGCCTCATCGAGGTGTAGATTCGGAGAGTTTCCGGCTAGTGCCCTGTGTTGCTGTTGCTCGGACATTTTGGTACTATAGCTTGAAGCTTACAGGCGGAGGAGGGGTTTTATCTGCTTAAATGCTCCAACGTTGGGTTGAGTCAATTGAGGTTTGACTCAGAGGATAGAAGTGTTCAATGGGAGGGCCTGTTGCCAAGAGGAATCTGGGCCCCGCCAAAATGAGGGGCGCTGAAAGGGTTTATGTAAGCTGGAGGGCGGCAAACCTGTCAACTCCGAGTGATGGGAGGTGCGGATGAGAGACTCCCCAGTACAGTAAGGTGAGATCAGGTTTAAACGCTTTTGTATAATACGGTATAATACGGTTTAAAAAACGTATTTTATTTGACCCTTAAATTTGGGTACAAGAAAAAAGAAATCATTGAGAGAACGGGAGAGGGAGAAAGAAAATGCACTGCCTTGGATTAGAGAATTTACAGAAACAAGCTGCCTATTCCCATACAGCACTAGTCCATTTGTAGCCTCTTGAATCCCCTGACACCAGTACCTTCCTTTGTACAACAGTCATATTATCATTGAAAGAAAAAAATAATACTACAAAGGGTTAATGTTTTAGGGTTTATAATTTCAGGGTATGTACAGTATGTATTGTACTCGAGTATTGTATAAAGTAACTGGTCAAATATACGGTATAATAATATCATGGTAAATATACGTATATTTGATTACCCTACTCCCCGGACCTCATTTATCACAGCCAAATTTGCTCTATTCCCTCACACGTCGTGGAAATCACCCGAATTGGGACACCACCTCAAGTAATCCATTCTCCCTCCTTCGGGAAATAATTAAATGCACCCACGGCCCTATCGCCAGCCCACCGGCCACACAGAATGAAACATACGATAAAAACGAAATAGTCGTTACAATGTCAATAAAAGCGCAAGATAAAAGAATAAAGAAGACATTAAAAAGCCAAGAAATGCGCCAGCCTGTATTGAAGAGAGAAAAAAGCTAAGTAGAACGAAATAACATCCGTAGAAAATTACAATCTCATAAGAATCGGTACAACATTAAGTAAGCAATCCTGTGGTTTAAACATTTCCTATCTGTTTCGTTAGCTATCTTTTTCTACGAGAGACTTATTGGGGAGGAAGAAGGGCATACCGAGAACAACCATGAATCTCAGTCTAGCATCCTTATCCACGTCCCCTCCGATCATCCCCTCTTCAAGTATCAAACTACTGCTCTTCCACCCCTGCATTAAGTTGTCAGTATCCGTATTACAATAGTAAGGGGAGGAGGGCACATACCCAGCTCTGCGAAAAATTAAAACTATCCGGCCCGGAAGAAAACATGCTCAAAACTTTGCCCTTTCTACTAGGACTAAATATCTTGAAGTACGTCTGAATCATAGGCCTGGAATCAACGTAATACGGAACCGCCGGCACACCAACTTCCGAAGACGAAGGTTGAGGCACAGCAGACCTGGCAGCACTAGTATTGGCCCCGGGTCTCCCCGACGTGTTCCCATCGGTAAAGGTGGATGTCGTGACATCTCCATCGGTGGTAACAGTCACATCCCCAAGACCCTCAGCCGAATGATTCGTGCTGCGAGTATGCAACTCAAGAGTGCCAATCTTCTCGTCTACAGTAATAACCTGTCCAACACTTTCGGCATCTCGTGAGGCGGATGAGCCACCATGGCTTCCGCCCGCAGTCTCCCCTTTGGCTCGGTGGAGGTAGACACCGAGTTGAAGGTTCTTACTACGGACCTTCTGAATATAAATGTTCCAGTGACTTCCAGCATAAAACACCGTCTTTGAGTATACTCTCTTCTTCTCTTTGAGACAGTGAACGCTCTTGAACTCCGCTGAGAACCTGAATGGTGGAAACTCGGAGTACCTTAGCTCTTCGAACGGGATAGACGAATCCCTGTCTTCGTCACCCCCGGCTCGCTCCACGCCTGTCTGGCATTCAGAAGCCCTAGAAGTAGAAGTCCGATGGGCTGGGTGAGAGACAACAAGGTGCTGAGGAGTATCCTGACAATCCCCAATAACCGTGGTCGTGTCCTCAGTAGGAATATAATACTTGCGCTTAGTCTGGCGCCCGCGTATAGTAGTTGGCGTATCGGGTCCATCGAGCCCATCATCTCCATCATCCTGTCGCGTAGGAGTAACTCGCCCTGATCCTGAATCGCCCAATTTCTCGCCAAACCTTGGAGTCGGCAATCTCTGAGAGCTCTTCCTTCCCAGAGGTGTAGGTTGGCGTACGTTCTCTGTCTCGGTAATGCCAAGATCAGGGCTATTTAGCGGAACATTCATAACCTTCTGCCTCAATCGGATCTGGTTCCAGAGCGCTTCTCTGATCGTGTCCTGAGTTACTGTCCTTCTTCCGAGAACATCTCGGCTATTCTCAATCTTCTGCAATTCCTCGAAGCTCATATGGATATAGTAGATGCCCTTCTCCAAGAGCTCTCTCAAGGGCTTAACGTCAGTCTCGTCTTCCTCGAAAGCTGAAGCCCCATCCGCATCGTAATCGTCGTCATCCAAAGAACATCCCTCGTTAGTTGCACGGTTATACGAGAAAGAATGGCAAATCCGCCAGTCAATCATCTCCTTCACGAAGCAGTATCTCAACCACTCGCTAGGGACGTAAAACCCATCATAACCAATAATCTCAGCTGCAACCTCACCACTAATCCCCTCCCACTCCTCAAAACTCATCTCCCACCCATCCCGATATAGCATAGCTTTAGCGCTCTCCATTAGTCTGTCTGTGAGCGGACCGTAATAGCTGTTTGTGACAAATCTAGCGACGGTAGAGATATTGCTTGTTTTGAGGTTTCTGAGTAAGGAGCTGGCACAAGACTCCGCGAGGTCCTGGAGATCTAAATAGCTCGCCGCAGCCAACAATGGGAGGGCGTGACGGTCCTCCTCGGTTCTGTCGACATGGCCGTACAATCTCCCTAAAGCAAGTTCAAACGCATGCTGCGTGATATTAGGATCTGATGGAGACAATGAGATCTCCGATGAGGTAGATTCCAGCCAAGGCCCGCCGTTGAAGCATGATGAGAAGAAAGGCGATCGGTCCAGGATAAGTCGATGCAGGCAATATCGAGAACCGAAAGCGATGATGGTGACATCGCTGCAAGCCCCTTCCAAGAAACCACGGGTGTAGAGGAATTCTTCCAACTTGACCGAGTCAGAACCTATCATCACACGTTAGCTAAGCTTTCCCGCGGAGAGAAAGAAAAAGGGAAAAAAAGCTATGTTAGGGCTGAGCAGTTTCCTACCCCGATAACTGCAATTCCTTCCGCTCCGACTAAACGTAGCCTGCGGGGTTGGTGTTGCAAAGAGCCTCGAGAAGGTATTCGGCGCAGAAGCCTTGTCTAACTGGCCCACAGGGGTTGTTGGATCGTCCACCTCCTTCACGGCAGGATCAGAACCAGTCCCGCGGCTACTATTCCCACTCGAGCCCCCAGTCACAGCAGTCGCCTTAACACTCGAGCTCGCAATGGCCAGAGGGCTACCACTTCCACAACTATAACTCAGAGGTCGGGAGGTGAAGGAGTGGAGCCGAGCACCCGCGTTGCTATAGGGAACGGCCAACAGAGAGGATGCGGAGGATCCGATGCCGGGATTATTAAAGATTGATTGTGAAGGGTGGTTGAAAAGTGGAGCCGATGACGGGGATGTGGGCGAAATAGGGGAGGTGACTGGTGATAGTGTGAGGCCTTCCACCAAGTTGCATAGACCGTCCCGGTGCCCGTCGACATTACCACTGCTACTACCACTTCCACTGCCGCTACCACTACTACTCGCGTTATTGCTATTCCCACTGCTATTGCCGGTATACCCGTTATCGCCCGCCGTCATCCTGTAGGAACTCGTTTGTTGGAGGCTCGCTCCGTTGCGACACTCGACCAGCGTGCTGGCAGACTCAATGACCAAGGAGGCCCGGGGGGGGGGATCGGGATGGGTGAAGGCAGAATATCGATGCAGGTGATACAGAGGTGGAAATGATGGGAGTGCGAAATCGGACGTGTAACGGTCAAAATAGAAAGATAGTGAGGTGGTGGAGGTTGTAATATCGTGTTGGAGGTTGTAATATCGTGTTGGGAAGAGCTTGCTCGAAGCTAAACGAGCTGTTAACCAAGGACCCCCCCCAAGGGCAAAATAGAAATAGTCAAAGAGACTACGGTACCGAGGTCTCTTTTTTCTGCTTGTATTTTTACGAAAGAAAGAAGTGCTATCTGTTGAGCAATTGGCTTGAAGCCTTTAGAGGAGAAATGGGAATCGGGAAAAAGGGAGGAGCCCGGGGGCGGACGGTGCTCCGCAAGCCTGCTTGGGGGTTCTTTCAATCGGGGGGAGGAGGATAAGGAAGGAGAGAAGAGGAAATTCCGGCAGAGTACGAGGACTGTGCTCGAGTACAGTGCCGTATGTACGAGTGCTGAACTGCCGGTATACTGGTCGGAGTTTGACTGGGATCAAAGCACGGAGGAGCGGCCGGATTTTTTTTTTTAAATCATATGCTTGTTGATTCTGGTTCAAAAAGGTACATGCACCTCGCGGTATGGCAATAGAAAAAACCTTAATTCCGATGCAACAACATCAAGGAAACATAACCAATGCAGCAGTATCTTCAAAGGGAGCAAAATAGCCCCTGGCATCGCCCACGATGACTAACAAAGTAAAGTAAAGAAATCCCTCTCATAGGTACTAGTCCTAATCGGCAGAAGACACAAGTAAGGAAAACCTATACCACTCCAACACTCAGGTGCTCCTGGGCACTGAAACAAGTAAGGAAAATAAGAACAGCAAAAACTCAGGCCCTATGGGGCCCCTGAACTAATGAATAAGGTGAAGAAGCCGACCCTGAAGAGGAGGTGGAGGGTGAAGCAGTATTCATTCGAATAGTAGGCATCTCAAGTGGAAAGTCCTTTACCATAGAGGAGATGTAATTAGCCAACTCAAGTATTAGGTTGGCTGAGAACAATAAGGGGGCATTAGGACCAAGGCTGTCAATGCCCTGAATATGGGCTTCGTACTACCTAGCCTTAGCTGGGCAAAAGAGGATAGCATGTTTGAAATCGTTTTCATCTTCTTCGCAGAAAGAACCGAGTATAGGCTCATTACTAGAGTACCATGACCTGTGGGCAGTCAGGTAGCTGTTACTTGACTGCATCTGATGGAGACGGCCTGCCACGAACCGCAGAAGGCCCATGAAGATGGGGGGGTGGTTGAGGGTGCAAACTGGTAGCATGCCCGGGGTGGCCTGGACTTCACCCACTCCACTAGCAGGGACCCTTTCAGTTTCGAGTTCAGAGCATAATATGAGGGAGAGCCCCTGGTTTCATAACCCCACAGTACAATTAGCTGAGGGCAGGCCAAGGGAGGGACAGCTGGCAAGAGGAACTTTATTAAGGGCACGGCTGCTTCCAGTAGGAGGTGCTTGTAGTTGGAGGAGGGGGTGGAGGACCAGAGTATAGGTATGGCATATCCTTTAAGACCCTTGAGCAGAGAACAATTGGAGGGAGTCCACCACTTGTCCCAGGTTGGCACCCCAGGATGGAGGCAAGCTGTGGCAGGGTTGACAGAAGGGGGGCAGCATGCTAACCTAAGAGCAGCAGCCCTTTATTTGTGCAGCAAAAACTCTTCAAGTAGAGGAATAGTGGCCCCGTAGTGGAATGCAGCTGAAATAGGTGTGGAGGAAAAAGAGTTGCTCACCCATTGTAGGACCCGGTGCTAAGAAGAATGGAGCTTTTTAAGCATGGTAGTATTGGTAGCGAAAAGGTCACTACCGAAAGTGAGGATAGGAAGCAGGAGGCCCACTATGAGCTTGTGATTGCACCACGGAGACAGACACCCCGCAGGGCTGCTGAGGCAACGAACCAAAATGAATGAGGCCTGAGCAAGGGCCAGATGCCATATAAAGTGAGAAGTAGTGTCCATGGTAGGGGTAAGCCAATAGCCTAGCCACCAAACCTGAGACCCAGAGGAAAATACCAAGCTGTTAAGACCGATAGGCAAGGAGTACACAGGACGTCTGTTCCTAGGCATGTGCCTGTGAAGAAGCTCAGTTTTTGGAACAGAAAAGGAAAGATCCACCCTCTACCCTATCCTTTCAAGTACACGAAAGTAAAACAGAAGGAAGCAAACATTCCCATGATACAAAGGAGAAGATACAGTAATGGAAAGGTTATCCACATAGGAAACTATTAGTCCCTTCAGGATAACTCAGTGAAGAGAAGAAACATACATAACAAACAAAAGTGAAGAAATAGGAGACCCTTGAGGGGTACTGATAGAAACAGCAGAAAACACATCAGGAGCACCTTAAAAAACCAAGCGGCACTTGCGTTAAGAAAGAAATGGTATCACCCATTCTACCAGATAGGATGGAACCTGGACTCTGTAAAGAATAGTAGCAAGTTGGTTCCTATTGACATTATCAAAACACCCTTTGATGTCAAGGAAAAGTGAAGAAACACAGAGGCCCCTAGCTTGGAAAAGCATAACCTCGAGGGAGACAGTGGATATTGCGTCGCAGTAGCTTAGACCAGTTAGTGAACCATACTGGTTCAAGTGAAGGAGCCCCTTGAAATGAGCCAAGGAAGCAAGGTGCAGACCGACAATATGCTCAAGGATATTAGAAACTGTTACAAGCAACACTATTATCCTGAAGGAGGAAGGAGAGGAATAGTCAGGTTTGCCTGGTTTATTGAGAACCACGACATTTGCCCTCTTCATAGAGGGCAGGTGGTATCTGTAGGACAGCAGAGTGTTGAGTAGTGCTGGGAGCAGTCAACCATTAGCGCGGTGAACCCTCTTCCATATGCCAGAAGGGATGGAGTCTGGTCTAGGGGCAGAGTTAGAGGACAAATGCTGGAGCACGGTGGAAACCTTAGCAGGCATGATTCCTGGGACCTCATGAACAGGCGGAAGAAGAAAGTACGTACATGGACCTGGAGGCAGTGTAGGGAAAAAATGTGTAAGAAGAGACGAGTTGATTTCCCTCAGAGAGTGTGTATCAGGAAGTGAAGAAAACCTTGTCAAAGGACACCTATAGGCCAATTTCTTGGCCGTTCATATGAACTGAGAGTTGACTCTGGAAAGGAATGTTTTTCATTGAGCAGCCTTGGCCCTAACGATAGCCTTGAGGTAAGCAGATTGGCCCAGCTTAACCTAGACTGGAGGAGTGGCTGGATAAAAGACCTAATGATGTACTCAAGTACTTGAGTACAAGTATTATTGGTATGATGATACTAAAGTATGGTGTGTGGAAAAAATTAACCAAACACCTTGGTGGACATGGCAACCCATCTCTCCTAGGCAACCTCACATACCCAACACTCCCACCAAAGTCATTACCACTCAAGAACTACCATATAATACTTGCTCTTTTGTTATTCTAAGAAATAATGGCTTCTATTCTTCACAGCCATGGACACAAACCTCAGGTGGCTGACAGGGTTTTCAGCTACCCCTTGTTATTAGCCACCCTGTAACACATACATTACTACTTTATTGTACCTGCATCTATCTCCACCATTCTGCTCATACAATGAATATCTGCAAGACTGCAATCAAGCAAGCCCTAAATGATATAAAAATAGTACTTCGAAATGGAACATGGCAAAGGATTTTAGAATTCCTTGCTCTATTCTCAACAGTCAACATTGGGGTACTACCAATACACATTCTGGTCATGCATACCAGTAGCACCTTTTGTCAGACCAAGAAGACAATTTATGTGACTGGATAAGTGAGTACTGGCAAAAGGCTCATGGCTATGCCCCCTCATACAAGCATCTCTAGGAAATAGCTATTCTCAATTTTAAGGCATCTGAAGTGGAAAAACTACTTGGCAAGTGATGAGTACCAAACTTCCCCAAGGGCAACCGATATATCTCAACTCTGTTAGGAGGCTTAATTGATATTATACATATGAATACACAGACCTCTCCCATGCAGAGACCTTCTGAAAACTGCGAAGATTCCACGGCCAAGACCCTCCTCTGGGCCTGCTATGGGGCAGGTATATAGTAATAGTGTCCTTAGACTTTGGCATCCTGTCAGTATAAATCAGTGAAAACAAAACAGACTTCATAACGCTGTATGTCATTGCTGTCTGTCCAATCTGAGGCACTTGGCAGGATATATCAGAAGGGACCTGAGGCTGTGTCTGAAAAGTAGAATGGAGTCAATCGGACAGGTAGCCATGGAGTTACAAGGTAAGCAAGATTGACTATCTCAAATGTAGACAGAAAGTGTTGCAATGAAATCCCTAAGAGTTCAATGAGTTATCAGGATGTGCCTGTATAGATAAGGCATGGGGTCCAGTCTAGTGCTTGTACAGTATAGAGGTAACTAGAGGCCTATCTGTAGGTGAGGGACTTTCCCATGATATTAACTAGTCCGATTGTGGTGGAAAGTCCTTAAAGTTAATGTAGTTGGGTTACGAAATCAATGATGCATTGATAAGTCTTTCAATGGAGCTGATTACTCCAGTCAGAGTAAGGAGGATAGTGTGTTGGCTCGAGGTGAGACCACTCATCATACTTAAACCTTCAAGATAAAGGCACTGTGCATTTTTACTGCAGAGGTTTCAAACGTCCTTGCTGAAATACAATAATATATGGAGACTGTAGTCAGAGCCCGATGTGAAGTTTATCCATGTCAAATAGATCTCTATTACAATAGTAAGAGGTAGGAAATGGAAATAGTACATTGTTTGGTATTAGATAGATGTAGCCCATGACCACGCAGACACAGAATATAAATATCAAAGTACCTCCTTAGCTTCCAGAACATGCTCCGCGCCCTCTACTTTCCTCTCGCTTAAAAACATTACCACATTCCGCCGGGCAAAACTCCAGGGTTTTGCGTGGCAACCATCTCCACACACCTAACTCCTCCCTCGCTTAGGCTTCAGTTTCTAAGTGCATAGCTCCCTCACTACCCCACACAGCCCCCTTCGTCATGGAGGGGTCTGGTCCGGGGCCTTCAAGGTCTGGCTCTCGAGCCTCCAGCCGTGCCTCATCCTATGAGTCAAGGGCTCCAACCCCCTCGCTTCCCACTCATCTCTCCCTGATAAGGGAAAAAGTAGCAAGAACTCTCCGCCATATAGGACGAGCAGCCCCTCCAATTTCTCCCCCAACTGATTCTCAGCTTCAGGACCTGTCTGCTGGCGAGGTCATCCTCCTACCATTAGTCTGCACTGCCCTCTCTGGGATCGGCAGCATCATCCAAAGATTAGAGGCCCTTAAGCAGTCTTCTTTAGCTGCTCCCAGGGACCCTCCCTCTCTCCCCACATTAGAAGCCACTGTCCGGGACCTTTCCCTGAGGGTCACAGCGTCGGCCGCTCGCCCCCGGCTGCCCCGCTGGGCCCCCCCCCCTCCTCCCCCCCCCAAAACAGACAAAGCGCCCACCCCCCACCCCCCCCCTCGCCTGCTCCGCCTGGAGCAAAGTACCACCCCCCCCTTGGCTACGTCCTGGACATCGCGGTTGAGGACAGTGACTCCCCTGTGCAGGTGGATGGAGGGTGGTATGGGAACCCACGCACTTTCGCAGCCAGACATCCCCGCTCCTTCGCAGCTTTCCAGCTTGCCCAAGGTGAGTTCCCAGAAGAGTCTACCTTCCGCCCAGGCCCTGCCCCCTCCTTCCTCACGCTAGTTCCCCCCTCCTCCTCCTACGCCAGCACTGCAGCCCCCTCCAGGGGCCAGGCACAGCAGACCAGCACCAAGGGCAAGAAGAAGGCAACCACCGCAGCCCAAGTCGCGGCGTCGGGCGGTGCCCCCTCCCATGTCCGGGAGGCTGCCCCCCTCCCAGCTGCCAAACGTCGCTTCTTTGCACCCGGAACCACCCCGGTCCCCCACCCTGACGCAACACGCCTAGCAGCCACCGCCTGCGACATTGTCGCCTCCGTGCTCTGGGAGGCCAACTGTCCCTTCCTCGTCTCTTTCTTGGCCACCGTCAATGCACGTGGCCTGATTACTCTTTTCGCTACCGACCCCCTCATGCCGGCCACTAGCTACTCTCCCTACTATGAGGCGCTTGCCAACACAATCAACCAGTCCTTTACTGTTGGAGACAACCCCTACCGCCCTTTCCGCCCCGCACCCAATGAGGTACAGCTCATCATCCACAGCCTTCCTGTCGCTTGCCTCCCGCAGGACCAAACTGACCTCTTTCCCGCACTCGCTGAGTCCGCCAAGAACGCCAAGGATCTTGACATCTTTGGTGCACACTACCTGCAGCCAGACTCCCTCCTCCGCCAGGCCACCACCTCAGTGGTCATCATTGTCGCCCCCGCCAATGTGGCCCTTATTGGGTCCAAAATCCTCCACTACTCCAAGCTCCGCAACGTTCAGAATGCGGTCTCGAAGAACAAGTTCATGCAATGTAGGCATTGCTGGAAGTTTGGCCACCCTGCGCTAGCATGCACTGCCACCATTCCTATCTGCCCGATCTGTGCTTCAAACCACACGAGGTCCAACCACCGTTGCCCTAACCCAACGTGCCCCAAGCTGGGCTTTCTCAAATCTGTCATTGGCTGCTGTCCTGCCTCCCCTTCCAAGTGTGCAAACTGCTCCGGCAGCCACCCCGCTACTGACAGGTCCTGTCCTTCTCGCCCTTCTCAGCCAATGCAGCAGACTTCAGGGTCTGAGGCAGAGGATGAAGGGGGAGATGACACCATGGACCAGGATGACGGCCCGCTGGGTAATGCTTACACACCAACTCCCCCCCTCCCCAATGCCGACCCTTTGGCCACCCCCCGACCTGTTGTTGCCCTGATACCCCGTGCCCCAGTACCCGTCTCCCAGTCTGCTGCCATCTTCACCTCCGTTGGGGAATCCAGTAGCCCGTCTCCAGTCCCCTCAACTTCCTTCCATAAGTGATAGTACGACCCATGGATCCAAACTTGGTGGACCGATTGCCGCCAACCACTACTTTCCTTCCATTTCTTTCCATCGTTCAACATAACTCCTTAGGGAGCTGGAATGTTTTTCTTTCCCTGTTTAACAGCCTTGCTGCGCTGCCCTCTCCTCACCAGGTAGTGGCCCTCCAAGACCCCCCGGTCTGGCTGGGGAAGCTGCAATCCTTTTCCATATATAAATGCTTCTCCCCTCCTGTCGCCTCGGGCCGCAAGTCCAAGGTATCCTTCTTTGTGTACCAGGAGCTCCTTGGAGCCTACCCTGTTCTTCCCTGTTTCTTTGATCGGCCTGACCTAATGGCGCTGGACATCCACTGGCCTAGGGGCTTGTTTTTATCATCTCTCCATGGTTTTTGGATTTACAATTTGTATTCCATTAATTTTGTGTCATCCCACCATCGGACAGTGTCGCGGCGGATGCTTTTCCCCTTCATGATTTTCCCACTCTCACACTTGGGGACTTTAACCTATACCACCCCCTATCTGACCCTTTGCCTCAGTTTTCAGACTAGGATCTCCTGGTGTCCTCTCCCTACTTTGAAGCAGCCTCCGAGGCTGGCTACAGCCTTCTCAACACTCCTGGTATTCACACCAGGTTCCCCTTCGACCCAGCAACAAGGCCCGGCGTCCTTGACCTAGCCTTTGCTAACAAGCTCTTGGCTCCCTTCCAACATTCCTGGATGGCTGATCTCCCCTCCACCGGCCCAGACCACGTCCCCATCCTCATCAAACTCTCCTCTCCCTTAATGCATAAGCCATCTCCAAGCCCGGACTGGGATAAGGTGGACTGGCCCCCAGTTCTTGAGGCCCTGCATGGCATCGACGTTCCTCCACCGCCTTCCCTCCCCACAGCTTCCGCCCTCAGCTCTTGGTTCGATTACCAACTCAGTGCACTTTCAGCCCTACTACTGGCCCCGGCCCCACTAAAACGCCCTTCACTTAGGTCCAAGCCTTGGTGGTCTCCCCTTTTGACCTCGCTGCACCGTCCATTTAATGCCGCCGCCAGGAGGTCCCGCTCCTCCCCCTCACCCACACTCAGTGTCGCGGCCCGCGAGGCCCGCTTCCTCTATTTTAAGGCCATCAAGAAGGCAGAGCCCGAGCACTGGAAGAGCTTCCTAGGTTGACTCCCGCTCTGTCTGGACGGCCAGAAGGCTCGCAACTGGAAGAGCCCCTGACCGCTTCCCTTCCTTTCCTGACCTCTCCTCCCCCGATCAGATCAATTAAGCTCTCCTGAGTCACTTCTTCCCCTGCAAGATATCTGCTCCTACCCCAACTATCCTCAGGCCCTTCCAAGACTCACCCCCCCTCTCCCCCGAGGAGGTGCAAAGGGCCCTGTCTAAGTCATTAAACTTGTCCGCTCCAGGCCCGGACCAGATCCCCTACGGGGTCTGGAAGAAGGTCCATGCAGCTAATCTCTCCCTCCTCGTTAATCTTCTATCACCCCTGCTATCTTTCGGCTTCCACCCTCCCTCCCTCAAAAAGACCAATGAAGTTGTCCTCTCCAAGCCAGGGAAACCAGACTATTCCTCCCCCTCCTCCTTCCGCATCATTGTCCTCCTCCAGACAGTCTCCAAAATCCTAGAGAGGATTGTTGCTTCTCGCCTGCCCATTGTCGCCCGCTCTCGCAGTGTAATCAACCCAAATCAGTGCGGCTCGCTCCCTTGTCTCAGCACCTACGATGCCTGCGCCGCCCTCACCCACGAGATCCGCTTCCTCCAGAGGCCCGTGCTCAAAGCCTGGTCGCTCTTCCTTGACATTAAAGGAGGTTTTGACAACATCAACTCTACACTACTTACTGCTTTCATAAAGTCCAGGGGGGTGCCACCACACATCTGTGCCTGGGTTTAATCTTTCCTTTCTAACAGGCATTGTCACCTTCTCTTTCAAGGGTCTCCTAATGTGTTTTCCCCAGGTCAGGTGGGCGCGCCACAGGGGTCTCCTATCTCTCCTCTTTTGTTTGTCATCTATGTGTCTCCTCTTCATTTCGATATTCCCAAGGGAATTATGTTTTCCTATGTTGATGATTTTACTGTGACGGTGGCTTCTACCTCTTACAGGCGCAATGTGCAGCGCTTACAACACTCCTTTCTGGCATTGAAGAGAAGGGCCAGTGCTATAGGCATGTCCGTCTCCATGCCCAAGACCGAACTCTCCCACTGGAGGACCTCAAGGGACCACGGGGCTCATTGCTACACCCCAGTCACCCTGGACGGCACCCTCTTCCACCGCGCTAGGCTAGTTCGCTGCCTTGGCTACTGGTTTACTCCTAGCCTGGAAACCTCTCCTCACTGTGCAAAAACGTTTGGCGCTTGCCTAGGGGGCTTTTGCTATTGTAAGACAACTCTCTCCCCCCGGTAGTGGCCTGCCTCCTTATCTTAATAGAAGGCTTGCTGTCGGACTCATCCTTCCCATCCACTCCTACAGGGCCGATCTCCCGGCACCCAACGGTTCTGCACTGCACAAGATGGAGGTCTTCTGGGCCTGGGTCCTCCGATGGGTAACCAACTGCTTCCACTCTACTCCTACGTCCATCCTCCCATGCGAGGCCAGCATCCCCCCTCTGGTAGTCCTTCTTCCCCATAAGCGCCGAATGGCGGCCTTAAGGATGGCCTGCTCGCCACCTGAAATAAACTCGGCTTGGGCCAGGCTCCCCTTCTCCTTTCCCTCTGCGTCAGCATCAAGGGCCCCGGACTCCAACTGCGCCCTGTCTGTTGGGCTGAAGGGGAACACCTACCCGGTCCTCTGGAAGACCCCGAGGCCCTCTCCTGCCATGCGATTCTACCACCCTGTTGATGGCATAGCTCACTCCCTGTCTCTGATCGCCACCAGGGGGACTCTTCTGGGCCTGAACAGACACCTGGTCCCCGGGTCGGCCAACAATCTTTCCTCCTCATAAAAGTACTTCCTCCTGAAAGCTACCACGCCGTCCCTCCTTTCTCAGGACTGGGCGCTGCAGGCCCCCCCCCCTCTATAATATCCCTATCCTCCGCCGGAGGCCCCACACCCCTTCATAGAGCTAGACCGTTTCCTAGCTAGGAGAATATATCAGATGAGAGGTGGAAAGCGCTATCTAGCTGCCCATACCCCCTCGAACGAACCAGACAAACCCACCACCTACCTCACCTGTGGCCTTGGGACAGAGACTATACAGCACGCTGTCCTTTCCTGTCCCTCTCAGGCCTCCTCGAGACTGCTCCATATCCTGGGAGTTGATTCATGGGCCTCAGGCCCCCCCCTATAGCCTGATAAGGACCTCTTATAGGGCCTGGCGCGATACATTTCTGACACCAGAACCAATTTCCCCCCTGCCATGAGCGGGGAACGGGCTTCGCCCGGCACCAACCTAGTCTCAGATTGGAGTGGTGGCTTTTCTTCCTGTTGTCTTTCCTGACTTTACTTGACTTTCCATGCGTTTTGTTTTCTCTGTGCGGGGGGAGGCTTTTCTTTCCTTTTGCGATCAGTCGCCCTGGCGGACGCAGTGGATTGTATTACTCACAGGCGGGGATTGTCGGCAGAGAGATATTTTGTTACTGTTTGTTGCTTTTGATATTAAGGTTTTGTTTTTGCCATAGCTAGCGCTCCATGCAGGTTCTTGTACCGTAACAAAGAATATATGAGTTAAACAAAAGAAAAAGAAAAGGAAATCCTTAGCTTTCAGAACATCCGCCGTCTCCGCTACATCTCTGGCGATTGAAAACTCAACACCACGGGTTTTATTATGAGTTTTTTGTTTCATCGCAAAACATTCTCCACCCTTCCGGCCACTCCAGCCTTTGGCCTCAGCCTCGGGGAGTCTGGCTCTTCTCTGCTCTCATGCCCAGGGTATGGACTTCGGTCTACCGTTGCAGGACCCTCACTCTACTTAAGGGTTGGTCGTTCGGAGGCCCTCCTTGGCTGGCTGGCAGCTGGTGGGATCGCTTCTACTACAGAGATGCTATCTCTCCCAGAACAAGGGACTACATGAGAGACGCGGTAAGACACCTGCTTTGCTTTGTCCCGGCGGCCGTTCATGATCGTCCTTCCCCCTTTCTCCTCCCCCCACGCATCGTACGAAGTCCACTCCTCCTCATGAGTTGGCCTCGCTCAGCCTTTTCACGGTTAGGAAACCCTCAACCACAATCGTCAGCCAGCCGGGAATACAGTTCCAGGAGGGGAGAAGAGCCAACAGGCTACGGTCGATCTCCCGATTCTCTGGTTCGCCTAAGAGGCTGCCTAGTCACACACAAACGTGATACCGATAGACGAGGTTTAAGGTCTTTGGGTCTACCCCACCACTCTCCTCTCCCTACGGTCGGATTGGCTGCACCCTACTGCTCCTCCATCACCTCCTCCCGGGTATCACCCACAGCGGGCTGGTCTCATCCTTCCCTCCATGGTATTGTACTGTCTCCTTGGAGTGGGTCTGGGGGGGGCCCACTATCTTAGGGCGCTTTGGGCATTGCTTCCTGCTTGAATGAGTGGACTCGCCCTTCCGGGCCTACGTAGCTTGCTACTAACCCTTCTTTTGTTTTTTTGGGATTTCACAGCGGGTTTTCCTGGCTCTTCCTGCTTCCTTCATAGTTAGGATTTCCTTGCTCCTCCTTCTAGCCGGGCTTGGGTTTCTTTTCTTTGCGGTGAGATGTGCGGTTGGCTCCATACCAGAGGGGCTTGGGAGGTTGCCTTTTTCCTGTGGCGAGAGGAGGAATGTGGGTTTTTTGTCGTCATAGCTAGCGCTCCATTCATTTTTTATACCCTAAACAAATAATCAAGCAGTCAAACAAAAAAAGAAAAAAAACAATCCTGAGCTTTCAGAACATCTGTTAAGAATCCTACCGAGTAGGACCTAGCAACAGGTAACGATACTTCTCTGTAAGGTGATAGCTCTTAGGCCTATGCCTACATGAACCCGATAGCCTAGTCCTTTGACTACTATCGTACTCGCACCTATCTCCTTATTCTTCTCCTTAGTTCTCGCCTAGGACTTTAATCTCTTCTCGTGAGAGGAAAGACACTTCTCGGGTTTCTTAAGATAATTCTTAAAGAGTGTAAAGGTAGGTTTTATTGATAATAACTTAAAGGTAGGAAATAAACTAGAAGAACGTGTGAAGAGCTCATACTCGGGGTCCTAGTGACCCTTTATATAGTTGCTCTTCACCTGGCGTGACTCACACCTCGTGTCACGCGAACCCTGTGACTCATAACCATGAGTCATATGAAATCCATCAGACGACTCCTATGAGTCGCTGCGCAACATGCCTAAACCAATCAAAACATAATAACCAAGTGAAGTGCGCAACTCGCGTCACCTGTGTGAAACCCATGACTCATAAGTATGAGTCATGTGCGAAAATCATAACATCGTGTGACTCACAACTGTGAGTCATGAACAGGTAAACATAATAACCTATTGCGCACTAGTGTGTATCATGTGAAATCCCAACATACCTATAACTCGGAAATCCGAGCTATGTGAAATCTGCCTTGCTTAGTCACAGTTTGTGACATTAGCTCCCCTCTCCCTCAGCCCGAGTCCCATCGGGCTTCAGTCTTCTATTCCCCATCTTCTTCCTTCGGGTAGCAGATAGTACCTATTCGCTCCCGTGTTTACCTTGACCACCCTGGCCAGAGTTCTTCTTGCTTCCTTCTCTTCTTTTCTCCAGTCGTTCTGGAGAGCCTTCCTCATGTTCCTTTCTCCTTGCAACTCCTTCGTCAAATTGTCGTTGCTCCACCTCATCCTCTCCAGCTCCTTCTTGAGCTCCTCTATCTTTTCCGCCTGATATTCCAGCAACTTGCTGGTTTCGACTCTCTCAGCTAACCACTTCATTTTGACCTCTTTCGAGGTCTCGGGCTCCGTCTCTTCTTCCATCTCTTGTTGCCAGGAAACCTGCTTCGGTTTCCTGGGCTTTGCCCACTGTTTTTGTTTTTTCGCCCCCCTCCTCCTCGATTCCGTCCTCGGAGTCAGTTCGATGTATTGGACCAGAGCCACTGGCTCTGGTGTGGGGGTTCTCGTTGGTGATCCCAGAGGTGAAGTCCTGGGTGGCCATCGGTTCTCCTTCCGAGGCCAGTATCCCACTCCTTCTTTCTCGCTTTTGTGCACTTGGTACTCGTCGTCGTAGCAACCTGTCCATGACAGGTTCGCGTGCTCCCTTTGGGTGGTGGGAGTCTTCGGTATCGGTAGGTCTTTCAGACTTATCCAGTCCTCGGGGTTGTATTCCATCTCGTCTTTCTTCGGTTCGGGGCTCAGGGTGCGGTATCCTGGGCTGGTTGGGGTGATGTGTTTGAACGCGTCGCGTTCCGGGTCGGTCTGGAGTGACGCCCTCAACTGTATTGTTTCTATTTTTATCTGAGGCTGATACTACTCCTAGGTGTCTGTTCTGCGTAGTGGCGGGGCCACATATTCGGATTCGGGTGCGTCTTCTACCGTTGCTTGACTGCTTGCTGGGGTATTGTTGATGCAATTGGTTGACTGCATTTTGCACGTGATCGAAGTTCTCGGCTGACTACCAAGTCTTATCGTGTTCTGGAGAGTATCCAGTCCACTTCGCGGGGTACTGTAACCGACCGTAGTGTAATCGAGAGTCGATTATTTCTTCGAGCTCGTATTCTGATTCACCATCTATTTCGATAGGCGGTGGTGGGGGTTTCTTTTGGTATGGTAGAGGATTTTCTTGATAGGGTTCGAGGAGGCTGATATGGAAGGTGTTGTGTATTTTCATTGACGGTGGGAGGTCGAGCTTATACGCGCAGCTTCCTATTTTTGCCAATATCTTGAATGGTCCTATTTTCTTGTAATCCAGTTTCTTTGTTGGTCGCGTGGTTGGGATGCTGCATGGTAGTAACCAAACCATATCTCCTGATTTTAGGTTTGGATTGGGTTTTCTGTAGCGATCGTAATCTTCCTTTTGTCGTAATTGAGCCGTGACCATTTCGTTTCGTAATGTGGCGTGTAGTTGACTCATATCCTTTTTATCCGTTATCTTTCCTTGGAGCATATGACCTATGCTTTCGTATTCGGGGTGTATGCTGTAATTTGCGAAGAAAGGAGTTGTTTTGATTGTCTCTTGTTTTCCATTGTTGTAGGCGAACTCGGCTAGTGATAGCCAGTCGTACCAATCGTCTTGTTGGTAGTTGACTTATGCGCGGAGATATTGTTCCAATATGCTGTTAATTCTTTCCGTTTGCCCATCCGTTTGGGGGTGGAAGGCTGTGCTCATTCGTCGTTCGATTCCTAGTTTTTCCGTTGTTTCTTTCCATGCTGCAGAAGTAAATAGGGATCCCCTATCGCTAATGATGTCTTTGGGTAATCCGTGTAGGCGGTATATTTCTTTTAGGAATATTGTTGCAAACTGCCGTACTGTCATATCTGTCTTGCACGGTATGAAGTGACTCATTTTGGTCAGGCGATCTACTACCACTAGTATAGCGTCATGATTGTCTGACTTGGGTAGTTCGGTTATAAAGTCCAATGATATAGACTTCCATGGTTTTTCCGGGGCCTCTTTTGATTTGGGTAATCCGTAGGGTACATGTCGTACCACTTTGGTTCTTTGGCATGTGTCGCAATTCTTAACATATCATTTGATGTCTTCTCTTATCTTGGGCCAGTAATATCTTCTGTTGATGAATTCGGTAGTTTTGGCAGTTCCTCCATGCCCAGCATATGGAGGGCCGTGATGGTATCGTATGATTTCAGTGCGTAATTCTTCTTTGTTTGGTATCCAGATTTTCCTGTCGTACCATAGGTAATCGTCTTTCCATTGGCATAATCCTAAGGCTACCCCCTTGGCTTCTTTTATCCCTTGTGCCAGTTTTTCCTTTATGGCTTGGATTTCCGCTTCTTGTGAACCTTTTTTCTTGATATCTTCTTCCAATGTTCTTCGTGTGTTGATTTCGTTCAGGGACTCATATCCAATGTCTTCGTCCTCTGATTGAAAACATTTTTCTTTCGGTAACAGTATTTGTTGTTTCTGTTTGATTCTTTCGTCCTCTGGGTCCTTTGGTTTGTCCGCTGATCATCTCGTCAAGGCATCTGACTTTCCTCCTTCTTTTCCGGGGCCATATTCAATCTTGAAGTTGTAGGTGTTGAGTTTCTCCATCCACCTTATTTGTCGTCCATTTAGCTCCTTCGTGGTCATGAAGGGTACCAAGTTTTCGTGGTCTCTGACTATTTTGACTGGTGCCTGATTGTTTCGCGTGTATCTTCTCCATTCCTTTAGTGCTTGAACTATAGCTAATAGTTCTTTGTCGTGGACGTCGTAGTTGCATTCCGCTGGGGTCATTGTTTTGGATCGGAAAGCCACTGGTCTCCATTTGCCGTTATCGCCTTTTTGAGAGAGTATGCCTGAGCATACGTATTTCGAAGCGTCTGTTTCGATCATTGTTTCATTTGTGTGGTTGAAATGTACCAGTATTGGTCCTTCGGTAATCTTGGTCCTTAGTTCGTCGAATGCTTCTCTTTCCTTAGAGCCCCATTCCCATTTGACATCCTTTTTTGTTAGGTTGTATAATGGTTTAGCTGTTCGGCTAAAACCTTCTATGAACCTTCGATAGAAGTTGCAAAATCCCATGAAGCATTGGATATCCGTTTTGTTCTTGGGGTATTCCCATTCCCATATGGCTTTGATTTTCACTGGGTCCATCTGGACCCCTTCGCCATTGATAATGAATCCTAGGTATTCGGTTTCTTTCTTGTGGAATTCGCATTTGCTAGGTTTGCACCTCATTCCTGACTCTTTGATGTCGGCCATTATGTTGCTGACGTCCTTTCGGTGTTGATCCATATCTTTGGAGTATATTAGTACATTGTCCAAGTAGACGATGCAACATATATCCAGGCACTTGTGGAGTACTTTGTTGATCTATCGTTGGAACGAGGGGGGGGCATTAGTTAGTCCGAATGGCATAACTAAGTATTGGTAGGTCCCATATTTTGTTGCGAATGTTGTTTTCCATTCATCTCCTTTCTTGATTCTGACATTGTGATAGGCATCCCGAATGTCCAGTTTGGTGAAGTATTTGGCTGACGCCAGTCAATCCAATGCTTCTCCTATTAGAGGTAGGGGATATCTCTCCTTTTTTGTTATGTGATTGAGTGCTCGGTAATCAATGCACAACCTTAGTTTTCCATCTTTCTTTTTGATAAACAGGATGGGTGATCCTCCGTTGGCGTAGGATAGCTGAATCCATCCTCTTTCCAGGTTTTGTTGAATGTATTTTCTTAGTTCTTCGAGTTCTGTTTCTCCTAGCGGGTATATTCTCTTCTGAGGTAGTCCTTTGCTTGCTTCTTCGAAATTGATTTCCAAATCGACATCTGACCTGTCGGGAGGTAACTTGGGTGATTCCTTTTCTTGAAACAAGTCTAGATGTTGATGGTATTCCTTGGGTACCAGTTGGTCTAGTTTTTTGTCCTTGGTCTGCGGTCGACTTCTTATGGCTAGCTCTGTACTGATATTGATCTTTGCTAGGCTTGTTCCTGGATTTTGATAATCCCATTTGAGAATTCCTGCCGTTTCTCCCTTGCGATAGAATTTCCCAAATGCTTGCGCCCATATGCTGTTGATTTCGATCCTTGGTACTTTTTCTTGTGTCTGGTCTGTGCTGCCGAATCCTTTGGTTCCTCTAGTTGTTTTGGTCAGGTTCTCCACTTCTTGGAGTTCCTACTCATTGATTTTTTCGATAATCAGTTGCGCGATCTTATCGCCTCTTTTCACCATATAGTCTTTGTTGTCCTGGTTGACCATGACCACCTTCAATTCACCTGTATAGTCGGCATCTATTACTCCAGCATTGGTAGTGAGTCTGTGTTTGACTGCGAGACTGCTGCGTGGTGCTGTACGCCCATAGGTTCCTTGAGGTAACTCAATGGATATGCCTGTTGGAATAATTACCTGCCCATTGGCTGGTATCTTGACTTCTTCATTGGCATACAGGTCATGTCCTGCTGCCCTCTCGGATCCTCTTGTGGGTATCTTTGCTTCTTGGCTTAGCTTCTTGACTTGGATCCTTGGATTCTTCCTTGGTTGAACTTGATTGAACCTCGCGTCTAGGTTCTCTTGGATTGCTTCTTCTTCTGGTGTTGCGTATATTACCGGCGAGCTGTTGAGACACCATGTCGTACATCGTTCGCTGGTAAATGCAACCTTTCCTTCTTCCCAACTGATGGTAGGGTTGTGTTGTCGTAACCATGGCATCCCTAGGATTATCTCATGGTGTTGCAGATTTGCCACTTGGAAGGTCGTCACTTCCCTATGATTCCCAATGTTCATAGGTGCTTGCATCGTATGGGTGATTGGCCCCATGTCGCTGGGTTTTCCGTCTGCGAGGTAAATCTGCCTGTCTTTCTTCATTTCCTCGGTCATTAACTGGTATTTCTTGCAGACTTCTGCGTCTATGAAGTCTTCTGTTGCTCCTGAGTCGAGCATCGCATGTATCCTGATTGCTTGTTTTTTGTTGTTATATATTGTGGTTTCGATCACGATATGATCATTGTGGTTATTGTTTTTCTGACTTAAAAGAGTGTAGTAGTTGGCCTTCGAGATAGGTTTGTCTTTCGGAGGGTCCCACAGACCTTCTATTGCTGGGGACCTTTGTCTTTTGCCACCGTTTCGTATTCATCTTCAATATCGATTTCCCTGATATTGCTGTGGGGTTGGAACCTAGTGTTTGGCTTGGTATTCTGTTGACTCCTTCCTTAATTTGGGATGGCCGGTCGTCTGCAATCTTTTATCATGTGTCCTGCTATTCCGCATCTGAGGCACAGGTTGTTGTTTCGTCTCCGAAGGTATTTGTCTCTTCCGAGGTTGAGCGATGGTCTTTTCCTTGTTGCGTCCAAGTCCATCGCATCTCCTCCTTGCGTGGTGGTCCTATAGGTCCCATTCTGGTTTCTGGGGGCGTTTTGGTTTTTCTGGTATGCTTGGTTAGACTGAGTTGAGGCTGGCTGGTTCTTTTATATCCAGTCTAGTTGTCCAAATTGAATTTCTTTTCGTATGGCCCAACTGGCCATGGCTTCCGTTGTCATGAATTTTTCTTCGCTGTATCTCCAGGCTTCTTGGTAGGTCCTCTTCAGACCTTTCATGAACCACCTCATTGCTGTTGCTTCGTCGCATTTGGCATCGTATTGGAGAAGTCTGAATTCGTATCAATAATCGGTAATGTTTTTTGTCCCTTGTCTGATGTCTTCCAATTTGTTCCGCGCCGATTGGCTCAGTTCCATATTCATGAACTGGGCTTCAAATATGATTTTGAAGCTGTCCCAGGTTGTCCATGGTACGGGTGTCTGACTGAGCACTATAGGAGTAATGCAATGTAGGGCCGCTCCTTCGAGTAGCATTAAGGTGTAACGTATGTTGTCGTCATCGTGTTCTTGGTTCCATCCTATTGCATTGAAGTATGTGAGGAGTTGGACCATGAATCCTCGTAGTTTGCTTCTTTCCCCATTGTATCTTGGTGGCGTTTTGACTTTTGGCTTCTGGTCTTTGTTTCTGAATTCCTCTCGTATCATCTGTTGTACTTCTTCTCGAGTGAACAGGGCTGGTCCCGCTGGAGGTGGTCCAGGTGGTGGTGCTGGTCCTGACATTCTTTCAGGTCTTGGTGTGTCTGGAGTTTCTTGTGGTAAAGGTGGAGTGATTGGTTCTAGGGTGACGGGACTTGTTGATCTTGCTAAGTGTCGGCTTGCTTCACTAAGCGCTTCTTCCAATCCTCCTAGTACTAGACTGTCGTCTTAGATGTCTATGTCTCCCTCGTGATCTCTGTTGAAAGGATCTGTGGTGTGATTGTTAAGTGGCGCGTTGTAGACACGTTCTAATGTTAAGAATCCTACCGAGTAGGACCTAGCAACAGGTAACGATACTTCTCTGTAAGGTAATAGCTCTTAGGCCTATGCCTACGCGAACCCGATACTCTAGTCCTTTGACTACTATTGTACTCGCGCCTATCTCCTTATTCTTCTCCTTAGTCCTCGCCTACGACTTTAATCTCTTCTCGTGAGAGGAAAGACACTTCTCGGGTTTCTTAAGATAATTCTTAAAGAGCGTAAAGGTAGGTTTTATTGATAATAACTTAAAGGTAGGAAATAAACTAGAAGAAAGTGTGAAGAGCTCATACTCGGGGTCCTAGTGACCCTTTATATAGTTGCTCTTCACCTGGCGTGACTCACACCTCCTGTCATGCGAACCCTGTGACTCATAACCATGAGTCATAGGAAATCCATCAGACGACTCCTATGAGTCGCTGTACAACATGCCTAAACCAATCAAAACATAATAACCAAGTCAAGTGCGCAACTCGCGTCACCTGAGTGAAACCCATGACTCATAAGTATGAGTCATGTGCGAAAATCATAACATCGTGTGACTCACAACTGTGAGTCACGAACAGGTAAACATAATAACCTATGGCATACTAGTGTGAGTCATGTGAAATCCCAAGATACCTACAACTCGGAAATCCGAGCTATGTGAAATCTGCCTTGCTTAGTCACAGTTTGTGACAACATCCTCCTTCTCCGCTACACCTCTGGCGATTGAAAACTCAATACCACGGTTTTCATCATGAGTTTTTTGTTTCCTCGCTAAACATTCTCCACCCTCCCGTCCACGTGTGCCTTTGGCCCCGGCCTAGGGGAGTCTGGCTCTTCTCTCCTCCCATGCCTCGCGTATTGACTTTGGACGACCGTCGCAGGGCCCTCTCTCTCCTTGGGGGTTGGTCGTTCGGAGGCCCTCCTTGCCTGGCTGGCAGGTGGTGGGATCCCTTCCACTACAGAGACGCTATCTCTCCCAGAACAAAGGACTACATGAGAGACGTGGTAAAACACCTGCTTTGTTTTGCCTAGCCGGCTGTTGTTAATCTTCCTTCCCACTTTCTCCTTCCCCCACGGGTGGTGGGGAGTCCTCTCCTCCTTCAGAGTTGGCCTCGCTTAGCCTTCTCATGGTCGGCAACCCCTTAACCACCATCGTGAGACGGCCGGGACTGCAGTTGCAGTAGGGGAGAACAGCCAACAGGCTACGGTCGATCTCCCGATTCTCTTGTTTCCCTAAGAGGCTGCCTAGTCAGACACAAACGCGATTCCGATAGACGATGTTTAAGGTCTTTGGGTCTACCCCACTGCTCTCCTCTGCCTACGGTCAGACCGGCTGGCACACTACTGCTACTCCTTCCCCTCTCCCCGGTTATCGCCCACGGCTGGCTGGGCTCCTTCTTCCCTCCTTGGTATTGCACTGTCTCCTTGGAGTGGGTGTGGGAGGGGCCCCCTATCTTAGTATGCTTAGGGTGTCGCTTTCCGCTCAATGAGTGGACTCGTCCTTCGGGGCCTATGTGGCTTGCTACTAACCTGTCTTTTTTCTTTGTGGGATCTCTTAGCGGGTTTTCCTGATCCTTCCTGCTTTCTTCTTAGTTAGCATTTCCTTGTTCGTCCTTCTAGCTGGGCTTGGGTTTCTTTTCTTTGTGGCGAGATGTGCAGTTGGCTCCACACCAGAAGGGCTTTAGAGGTTGACTTTTCCTGTGGCGAGAGAAGGAATATGGATTTTTTGTTGTCATAGCAAGCGCTCCATACATTTTTTGTACCCTAAACAAATAATCAATGAGTCTAACAAAAAAAGGAAAAAAAGCATTCTTAGCTTTCAGAACATCTTCCATCTCCGCTATACCTCTGGCAATTGAACACTCCACACCACGGTTTTTATCATGAGTTTTTTGTTTCGTCGCAAACCATTCTCCACCCTCCCACCCACTCCTGCCTTTGCCCTCAGCCTAGGGGAGTCTGGCTCTTCTTTCCTCTTGTGCCCAGGGTATTGACATCTGTCTACCATCGCCTGGCCCTTTCCCTCCTTGGGGGTTGGTCGTTTGGAGGCCCTCGTGGGCTGGCTGGCAGGGGGTGGGATCACTTTCACGACAGTGACGCTATCTCTCCCAGAACAAGGGACTACAAGAGAGATGCGGTAAAACACCTGCTTTGCCTTGCCTAGGCGGCTGTTAACGATCTTCCTTACTCCGCCTTTTCTCCTCCCTCCAGGCCTGGTGAGGTGTCCTCTCCTCCGCTTGAGTTGGCCTCACTTAGCCTTCTCATGGTCAGCCACCCCTTAACTACTATCGTCAGATGGCCCGCACTACAGTTGGCGTAGGGGAGAAAAGCCAACCAGCTACGGTCGATCTCCCTATTGTTTTGTTCCCCTAAGAGGCTCGGTAGCCAGACACGATTGTAATTACCGACAGATGATGTTTCAGGTCTTTGGGTCTACCCCTCCGCTCTCCTTTCCCTGCGGTCGGATTGGCTGGCACCCTACTGCTGCACCTTCCGCTCTCCCAGGTTATCGCCCACGGCCGGCTGGTCTCCTCCTTCCCTCCATGGTATTGCACCGTCTCCTTGCAGTGGGTCTGGGGGGGGCCCCCTCTCTTAGCACGCTTCGAGCATCCCTTGCTGCTTGCACTAGTAGTGAACTCATCCTTCGGGGCTCTACTTGGCTTGCTACTAACGTTTCATTTGTTCTTTTGGGAATTCTCTGCGGGTTTTCCTGGCCCTTCCTGCTTACTTCTTAGTTAGGATTTCCTTGTTCATCCATCTAGCTGGGCTTGGGTTTCTTTTCTTTGAGACGAGATGTGCGGTTGGTTCCATACCAGAGAGGCTTGGGGGGTTGGCGTCTTCCGGTGATGAGAGGAGGAATATGGGTTTTTTGTCGTCATAGCTAGGGCTCTATATGTCTTTTGTACCTTAAACAAATAATCAATGAGTTAAACAAAAAACAAAAAAAAAATCATTAGCTTTCAGAACATCCTCCGTCTCCGCTATACCTCTAGCGATTGAAAACTCAATACCATGAGTTTTATCGCGAAACCATCACCACTTTCCCGCCCACTCCTGCCTTTTGCTTCGGCCTAGGGGAGTCTGGCTCTTCCCTCCTGTCACGCCCAGGGTATTGACTTCGGTCTGCTGTCGCAAGCACCTTTCTCTCCTTGGGGGTTGGTCATTCGGAGGCCCTCCTTGGCTGACTGGCAGGTGGTAGGATCCCTTCCACTATGGTGACGCTATCTCTCCCAGATCAAGGGACTACATGAGAGATGCGGTAAAACACCTGCTTTGCTTTGCCTAGGTGGCTGTTGATGATCTTCCTTACCCTCCCTTTCTCCTCCCTCCACAGATGGTAGGGAGTCCTCTCCTCCTCTTGAGTTGGCCTCACTTAGCCTTCTGGCGGTCGGCAACCCCTTAACGACCATCACCAGACGGCCGGGACTACAGTTGCAGTAGGGGAGAAGAGGCAACAGGCTACAGTCGATCTCCCCATTCTCTTGTTCCCCTAATAGGCTGCCTAGTCAGACACAAACACGATACCAATAGAGGATGTTTAAGGTCTTTGGGTCTCCCCCTCCACTCTCCTCTCCCGACGGTCAGATCGGCTAGCACCCTACTGCTACACCTTCCCCTCCCCCCAGTTGTCACCCATGGCCGGCTGGTCTCGTTCTTCCCTCCATGGTATTGTACTGCCTCCTCGGAGTGGGTCTGGGGGGGGCCCCCTATCTTATGTCGCTTCGTGCGTCGCTTCCCGCTTGAATGAGTCGACTCACCCATCACGGCTGTCTTGGCTTGCTACTAACCTTTCTTTTGTCTTCTTGGAATTTCTCAGCGGGTTTTCCTGGCCCTTCCTGCTTTCTTCTTATTTAGAATTTCCTTGATTGTCTCTCTAGCTGGACTTGGGTTTCTTTTCTTCGAGACGAGATGTGCGGTTGGCTCCATACCAGAGCGGCTTGGGGGTTTGCCTTTTTCCTGTGGTGAGAGGAGGGATCTGGGTTTTTTGTTGTCATAGCTAGCGCTCCATACGTTTTTGGTACTCTAAACACATAATCATTAAGTCAAACAAAAAAAAACAAATCCTTAGCTTTCAGAACAGGCTCGATGCTCTCTACTTTCCTCTCGCTTAAAAATATTACCTCATTCGGCCAGGCAAAACTCTACGGTTTTGCATGGCAACTATGGTCACCTATCTATTTCTCTTCTCACTTAGGTATTAATTAGTCTCTAAGTCCGCAACCTCCTCACTGCCCTGCACAGTCCCCTGAAGGGGACCGTCCTCAGTTTGAACCACTACTTGGTTCCTAGGGCAACTGATATCCTTGCTTGCTCTCAGAAGTATTCCCTTCTGAAGAGTGCTACCAGATCTCTCCTCCTACAAGACCAGGCCCTACCAGCAACGCCTCTACAGTACTGCTCCTTCCCCCCACCTGAACTCCCACACCTCTTTATGGGACAGGAGCGCTTCCTAGTAGGGAGAATATACCAAATAAGGGCTGGAAAGAGCTATCTAGCCACCTATACCTCCTGGAATAAGCTAGACGAACCTATCACCTGCTCCTCCTACAGCTTTGAGCTACAGACCATACAGCATGCCATCCTCTCCTGCTCCTCCAAGTCCTTGTCAAGACTGCTCTATATCCTGGAACTGTACTCTTTGGACTGTGAAGCTCTCCTCCAGGTCGACAAGGACCTCCTCTGGGGCCTGGTATGATATATCTCCAATACTAGAACCAACTTTCCTCCCACAATAGGGGTGGATGCAGGCGAGGCCTACCGACAACCCTGGTTTAGTCTGAAGTTGTTGTTCTTTCTGATATCTTTTCTAACCTCATCAGCAAAAAAAAACTCTGCGTCTGATGCATGGGCGGCGTGTCCTGATACCGAGTTTTTTTTTTTTTGCGTCCCCTGCGTCCTGTGCGTCGTGATTTTGGTTGCAATACCCCACTGCGTCCCGTGCATCCGGGCTTCCAGCCCCGACACCCCCCTAGTCCACTGCCTCCTGTCACCTCTCCCTCGCATGCTCACTTCCAGTACCCTCTGGCCCCTCAGTTGAACCTCTGGATCACGTCCCTACGTTGCTACTGCAAAACCGTCGCTCTGATCACGGCGCTCGCGGCCTTGCGTCTGCCTCACCACCTGACACTCAGCCCCAGTCTCTATCCTCAGAATTCCTGCCTGGCGCCCCCCTTTGTCACCGCGACATCCAGACCACATCCTACGGCAGCCAATTCTCCTTGCAAACCCCTACGATGAGCTTCTAGTGTCACCCCTTCCTGAGACTCCGCTCCTGGCTTCGTTCTCCAGATTCCCTCAGGGCGTCGCGCGACAATCCTACAATCCATCCAGTTCCTCCTCCCTGCTCTTGCCACTTCGGGATAACGTCAGACCTGAAACGGAACACTCGCTACACTCCCGATTACGCGCTCCTGTGTTGTCTGCTGGTGGCGATCTGTATGAGTGCCTCCCTACGTTGCCACGACGTTCATATCAGCTGATAGACATCGGAGCCTGCCTCGCGTCCCCTATCCACGATATCGACGACCCCACGGGGGCAAGCATGTCATAGTTCCTCACAGCAGGTTTACGGATCCTCTGGCGGAAACTTGATTTCTAGCACTTTGTCTTAATCATATTCTATTATTTCTACGTACAGCTTGCTATCAAGAGACCTTTGTCATTCTATGCCCATATTGCCTGTTTGTTGTCAGAGGATTCGTGTCTGGTGTTAGAAGTTCTGAGTATCGCATAATCAATGCATCTGCACAACATTTGTCAATATATTTCATTAAACGTCCTTAAATCAATGCGACTGTTGACCAGCCATCACCCGTCTGCCTCCGGAACCAGGTGGGCTTGCCCAAGTATCGTGCCTAAGTCCACTGTGGTAAACCTTCTCGCATCGGGTCTAAGCTGAACGGTGACAAGATCATGTAATTCTGACGGACGCCCCGAGTCAACTACACTCAAAATCTGAACACAAGTGAGTCGATGTATTGTCTTCTGGTGCCTACAATCTCGGAGTTTGAAGCGTGCGATAAGCTTTCCCGAAAGACGGCCGAGGAGCGCACTGTACATTTGCTCCCCGCCTGCCTGAACCCAAACCCAATCATTCCGACTAGCCTGGTTTCGAAAAAGCCCAGATCCGGTAGATCTTGCCGGGTGGATACCGTAAATATTGGTTTCCTGAAAGGTGGGAACTGGGATTTGGAGTTGCATCAGTAGTTCAACGGGAAGGAGTCGAAGTATAGCAGGATCGTTGGGGAGGCGACGCTCTGCTGGCAGCGTCTGGCGGCTATATCAGATCAATTCGGTACACATGTTTTCGGTGGTAATACTCAGGGCATTGCAAAATTCGACCAGGCATGCAACATCACCACGGTGCCCCTTCAGGACTCGAAGACGGGACTCAGCCCCCGGTGCAGGTCTGGTACCGGTTTTGTTCAAAAGGTCGACAACGTCTGCGTGAAGATGAGCTCCTTGGCGTCTTAGTGAATCTAGGTTCAAAAGCCTTATTCGGATCGCATGTTGTCAGCTATAGCTGCTCAGAATCTGCCTGGAGGCGTCATGTTTATTCAATCGTCGCCATCCGTCCTTAATCTGATCCTTATGCCCCAGCTCCCCAAATTCAGTTGAATACATGGGAATATTTCCAAACTGGTATATGTGATCACGGAAGTGAGATAGGAGAGGCATCTTGATGAAGGTGAAATGACATTTTGACTGAATCAATTCCATTCGTTGGTCGTCCTCCTGGCCGCGATGCTGCTCGCGTATCTTCCGTACCTGCGACCTGGGGTGAGGTTCATTCAACTGGGCTTGCTGATGCCGTATCCCCCGGACCTGATCCTTAAGTTCGGCTCGTGTCTGTTTCGCCATTCGAAATTCTAAGAAGATATCCTTCGTGGTGTGAAACCTGTCGAGATATTGTTCCATATAACCTATAGTCTCTGCTGTATGACTTTTATATTGCGCCATCAAACTGAAATCGAGTAATGACCGGACCCAAGCAAGCTCAGGTTTGAAAGGTAGCTGTTGCGCACTATCCGGCAGTCTCAACGCCACAGCTAAAACTGCTAAAAGACATCGCCCCAAATTCCTCATCTCTTTCTCTTGCCACTGCGTAACCTCATGGTAAGCTTTTTTGGAAACAAAGAACTTGGGGTACGGCGGCAAAGACTTCCAAGCATTATCAAATGCTTGTAGTCCCCCATGTTTTTTGAGAAATCCTTGAATCCAATCCATCATGTGCTCAAACAGTCCCAAGTAAATTGTATGAAGGAGATCGGGCTGGTGCAAGTCAGGGGCAGACACCCGACAGAGCCCATGGAAAATGTTCCACCCGATCTTGACACCCAGAGCATCGAGTGTGGGGTGGGTCACATCTGAATCTGACATCTCTGACTTATCGCGAAGTTGCTGCTCGAGTTCGTCGTATGTCGCATAATCTTGGGCTAGTTATGCCGTGTTCACGTTGGCACCTAGCTGGTGTCGACGAACCTCGCATTCAGGACAGGCGTTACATTTTATTCCATGAAGGGCGACGTTTTCCATATGGTCCGCAATCTACACAGCCAATATCGGGAAGCACCTCCGGACGTTCCCATCTGCACAGTCAATTGGGACACCATCGCGCATAGCATCTTGCCAGGACTCAAATAAGAGTTCAATACGCCTTTAAGGGTGTCGGCATTGATTTCTCTCTGGGATCTGTTTGCTGAAGCCGACTGGGGCAACTTAGGAGGGACTGGTAGGAGTGCAAGAAGGAGGATAGCCATCGATCTGGGCTTGTTACACCTAGTTGACGCAAGATGTCCTATCGTAACGTACACCGGCCAGGCCTTCTCGTAAATGGAGAAGTTGGTGAGATGGGTCTGATCGGACATCCCGATAATTGGAACAACCGTGGCGCCGTGTGGAAGAGTTTCCTGTCATAGGTTATCCAGATCTTTAGTCACAAGGTGATAAGAAATTGGTATAGTACTTGAACTTCCCACCACCAGTCTGCAGTATGCATTTCAGCATATACTCTGTGTCCATTGTAATCGTATTCACGTTGCGGTGCGTAAATAAGATCTTCTCTACAGGTCATCTGACGAAGAAGATATCGGATACAGGCTAGAAGGTTATGGTGGAAGAAAGGTAACATTCTCATGCCATCATCCACTTTCCCTTCGTACCATCGCAGATACGGCCCGTATGAATCGAGAATACTGAGGTGGTTCTCGAGTGTATGCATTGAATGGTAGCCGACGGATGCCGAATTACCAAGGCCACTTGAAAAGAACTCATTAATACGCGAGTTGGGGACGTTGCTGTCAATGAACTAAGATGCAAGTTTGAAATCGTGCGGGCACACGAATGGAGCCCATGGCTCCTCCACTAGATTGTGGTTGTCTCGTTTAAATCGCTTCACCTGCCCAATGGATTCCCGAGCGCCAGGAAAACTAGCCAGTTCACTGGGCGCTGAGGACAGGTCGAACATACCATATAATTCCATACAGGACTCCTGTATAACCTTTGGATTCAACGAGTCAGAGAAGTAATCCCTAGGATCACCCTCCGACTCATAGTCGGAATCCGTCTGATCAATCTGGTGGAAAGCGTGATGGCGGCGTAATGGGTCAGATTCACTTTGGCGAAAAGGACCGTCCGAGGTGGACAGCCATGTAGTTGACGCGAGAAGAATGGGTAGATTGGCATGGGAGCTGCGCAGGTGTTTCTGGTAAGGGCCTGCTCGGGCGTATTTGCGGCGACAATAAGAAGATTTGATAGGCATTACGGGAGCGAGTACTGTTGAATTTTTGAAGTGCAATGCAAGTATTCAGACGTGAGCAGAATGCTCAAGTTGTGTTGGATGGTTCGGGGGAGCTAGGTCGCGGCGTCCCCCAAAGGGAGCTATAGTCGAACTGGTTTAGCGCATGCCGGCGTATCTCACGAGCACATGGGTTCGAGTTTGTTTTTATGTATCCAGTTCCGTTAGTACTAATAATTTGTTTCCAATTTCGGAGAGTCGCTGGACATACTAAGTTTATAATCTTGAAAGAGAGGCTGGCTCTGACATTGGCATCGTGCGAAGTTTCCCTTGCTGTATTGATCATGTTGCAAATTATTGCTGATGACTAGGATGTCAGGAACCTCGATGTATAAATGGAGGATCAAGAATGCAGGAGTGTCGTACCAGAAAGACTTTCCACAAGATACACTATCCACAATGCCCATCATATCCATAACGCAAAAAGTTCAGACGAAGACGAAATGGGTCAAAACAATAACGTACAATACGTCAATATTGTGAATGTTGCCAAGGGAAAGAAAGCTCTAGCCGGACCTACACAGGCCTACCAGCTTCCTGCTGTAGTTCTCGCTGGTGCAATTTCAGCTCCGCGCCCTGGGAAACGCAAAATCTCGGAATATAAGGCATCTGTTAACTTCACGCCCGATCCGAATGGCAGAATGCAGTACGGCACGTGGCGGAAAACCGTCAAAGATTAGATGTGAGCCAGGCACTTTACCAATATTCTTACTTTCCCGAATGCTGATTTTCGTAACACCTTCGACGGTCTGAGGAGGTTGCGCCCAGCCTGCGATTGCCTTGTAACCGGGCAGGCGAATAATAACATACCTAGGATTCGGGAGATCGCTGAGGCCATTATTCAACTTTTAGGGACTCAGGAAAGAAGTTCACAACTACTCTTCTGGGCAAAGGTGGGGGTCCGGAGCCTCCGGCCGGTCTGGTAATTGTTCCAGAGCATATCATTGTTGATGCAATCTTACTGCCTCCCGGGGCCCCTGCGTATTGGGATTCTGGATTGCGGGCGCCCACCGCGGATCCAGCTCCGCAGGGGGGAGGGCCAAATGCACCTCAGGTTTCCGCACCCAAAGGACGCCCAGATGAAGACAATGAGCCGAATCTGAGCCACGCTGGTGATGACGGCCAGGCCACTGACCCCGGTAGCGACAATGGTGAGAATCAGGGTCTGGTGGACAATGATCACGACCCCCATGCTGTAGAGGTGGGTGCCGGAATGGGTTAGGATCTTAGCGCTGCTGCTGTGGATGCTCTGAATCAGGGCCCAGCCGCCAATGATGGCCAGGACCAAAGAGAGGCTGCCGAGAGTGGTCAGAATCCCCACCTAGGAGAAGAGGATCGTGAGAATGCAGCACAGGCTCGTGGTGTTGGACAGGTCCAACCAGCACGTTCTGCCACTGCGGTTTCATCTTACAACTTGCAAACAGGTTAGCTCATTTCTAAAGCTTCATATATATTCTTGTTCGCACTTACTGACTGCGAAAAACCTAGACTGGAGGGCGCTGCTTGGGCGGCCTCCTGCAGTGCGGATTGTTTGGGTCCGGCCATCAAGACGTGGTTAGGGTATGCATGGGTACGAAAGGAGGGAAGCGCGAGCCGCTCCAAACTACCTCTCTCGTTTCTGGCGTCCTCCCCACATCTATGGAACCAAATTTGGAGAGTTAGATTCCTGTGATATCCAAGGATTGTACGCGATGATTATGAGATGGGTGCCTCAGCGACGCTTTCGCTACATCCTTGGTGCAACTGGCGTAGGGCGCAGGAAGCTAGGAGCGTTTCCGAAGGAACTGTTATCTTCGGTGGACCTTGTCTTCATCAACAATGATGAAACGGTGCATGCCTGGCTGCTATCAAATCCAGTTCTGGAGGATCCTCTAGATCTATCAGTATATTGTTATCGTGACGCAGGCGACTCGAGATCCCAAACACCACCATTGAGGGGGGAAACTTACCTTCCCGAAAACGCGGCATTCAACTGGGGCAGGGACGGAGGGGCACACATTGATCAGATGCATTTCAGGAACCCCCGAAGGGATGCCAGAGCGGAAGAACATCACGGTAATGACCTTGTAAAGGTACCCAATCAGGACATCTCACCAGGAGTCCGGAAGTTGGGATTTAGTCCAGACGTTGAGAGATCAGGCTATGAGCGCAGCAGTGAAACTGTGCAAAATGCTGACCCAGATCCTGAATCAAACTCGCAAGATCTCGCACAATCCTTCAATAAACGTCTGCCGTTGCAACTCAAAAGATGGAGTCTCGTGAATAGAGAACGATCCCCAGGTTTTCTGCCTCCTCCGATAGCTGACAAAAACAAAGGGGAACTGGGCGCTTCGGTTGACGTCGAGCACCTGGAGTTGCCGTAGATGAAAAAGCTCCGCTTGGAGTGATAGGGTGCAATAGTGGTAACTCGGGGCGTTCACTGACCCATGGTGTTGTGTGGGTTAGGGTTTGAACTCATCCTGACGTTGCGGCGTGCATCTACGAGTACTCGAGTAGAAGACGTCTTAGCTCATGTTGCGGCCTAAAAGGTCTATTTAGTGTCTTCACGATGATAAGGGTCTGAGTCAATTTAGCTAGTCTACCATCATTTCATTTAGAGGAATTTGCATGAATTTACATAAAGTGTATGTTAAGAGAAAAAACTGTCTGACGTAGGTGGACGTCTTAGTAAGGCCTGTGTATACACTGATGTGGACACTTTGACTGACGGGAGTGACGATGACGGGGAGAGATGGTGGGGTTCTAAGAACCTATTCCACCCCAGGCTTCTTCCCTCGTTTTCTCAGACCTTTACACCATGCTCAAGCTTCCTTATTCGGCCGGCGACACACGACGCTCTGCTGTGCTACCTAACCTCCCCCATCTGGAACATATCCCCCACACATCAAGGTTGTTTTTTTTGTTTTCGGCCCCTCCCGCCCGACGTCAATTGTCCAGCTTTTTTTTCTTCTTTGCTCCAAACATACAAACCTCTCCGGTGTCCCCTCCCCTGGCATTCAAAAATGCCACCCAAAACTGCGTAAACTGCCATTGGGCGTGGGAAGTATGTATCTCCTATCAAACTAGTTATATGCGACCAATATTGATCTCTCTATGTTTGTCAGACGTCTAGCGAGTCAACCAGAATACACCGAGGGATCAGCCAAAGGGAGAAAAGCTCTGCCCCCGGCTGCTGCCATCGCTGGTGCAAGTTGTACATGACCCCACAAAAAACCGGAATTCAAACCGGACCGTGAAGATTCAAAGTAAGCAAAAGAACTTTCATCCACGTACTGGGAGACTAGAAACTCACATGTCTTAACTAGGGGACGCTATGGGGATATTTCGTACGCAAAAGGTTGGTGTGGCTTCGCCCACCCCCACCGCCTGACGAAGCTGTACAAGTCCTGGCGGGAGTATATGAAAGGATATATCACGACTCGGGTTTGGGACCCGACGAGCCTGAGTGAGGCCCAGCTGGACTCAGTGACTTCTTTCACCCGCTCACTTCCCCCAGTGGCCGGCCGCATCAATGACATTGAGGCCAGGTACCGTCCCGAGAGCGTTGCGGAACTCGTTCGTCAGATGAAGATCTTAGTCAAGGACACGGCCAAGAAACTTGAGACAACAAACGAGCGTCGCAACACTGGGGATGATGGTGGTGGCGACCTCATTGGATGTATAAGTAAGTATTATGCGCTATGTGTCTTGAACTATCACAGTACTAACAAATATTCTTAATGGCCAACCCAGACTGGTCCTCTCCTTACGGCCCACAGGGGGTAAGGATCCACATCGTTCGCCGAGCAGGTGCTCCCCCTGGCGAGCATCCGTTCTTGGACCTCTCGTGGCACCCTCCTGACGGCGATCAGGGAGTGGCCTAGGGGGTCCTACAATCTCCGGGCATAATGGAAGTACTCTGGATGAGCAAAGCACAACGTGTGGAGAAGGAGGTTGGGTACCCTAGGTACCGGATCGGTGTGACAGGTCAGGGCGCCCGGTCAGTGCGCCTGGAACCACGAAACCCTCTCTCTCTCCCTGACCTCATCTTCTTAAATGGAGATGAGGACATCCGGGTTTGGTTTCTTGCGAACCAGCAGGACGGCAAAGAACCCCTTGACCTCATGGTCCTGGAGTCACGTCAGGGGGAGGGAGAGGAGGAGGGCGACCAGACGCCTGAGCCAGCTGGTGGCCAATATCATTTGTTTGACAGACATGGCTGGGGTCGCTATCTGCTGGCTCAAGGTACCTGAGGGGCCATGCAAGAGGAGGAGGCTGGTAGTGAAGATGAGAGGCTGGAGGACGAGGACGAGGACAAGGATATGACGCCACCGGGCATAAGAGACGCGGTCGTTGTCTTTGACCGGACTGTGGTATGATTTAAAAGTTGACGTACTTGCAGATATGAACATTATGGCCAATGACAAACACAGGACCAAGAAAGCAGTGCTAGTCAATCTCGGATGGGAGCACCCTCCGGGTGCCAGGTTTTCCCCTCATCAGGTGCACGGTCGGTCGGCCCTTCTAGAGTGAAAATTCCACCACTGAACAAGGCTGCCGCTCCCCCGCGGGCTGCTTCCCCCCGCGAACCTGCATCCCGGCACTGTCGCCCGACCCCAACACCAGAAGCAACCCCTGCCCCGCCAGAACCTGCATCCCGGCACCATGATGTCTCCCCACTACGAGAACCAACACCTCTACCACTGGAACCTGTGTCCCGGGGCCGTCGTCCCCCCCAGCTGCGAGGGCAGACCCCTCCCTCTCCAAAACCTGTGTCCCGGCACCGTGACGTCTCCCCAATACGAGAACCAACACCTCCGCCACTGGAACCTGTGTCCCGGGGCCGGCGTGTAACGGGGGCTCCCTCAGGTAGATGGCTCCTAAGGATGCGGCCGCACCAAACTTCGAATCTCTCGAACACAGCTTTTGCAAAAGTGTAAAGAATAAAAGTAAACGGTAAAACTTAATATCGTTAAGCCCAGGCTTATCTCAATTAAAGTCTCTCGAGAGGATGTTGATTGTGTCGGGGTAGGAGAGTTCTCGTATAATCTTTAAGTAGTCAGACTTATACCAAAAACTCCCCCATCAGGTTACCCCGACCAACGTGAGTATGCCCTTCTCCGTAAGGGTTGCCCCGGCACCATTACCGTGTCCCCGAAGGGCTATAGGTGTCAGCGCACTCTAGCAGAAATCTCCTATATGCACATCAGTTCCTGCGAGGTGTGTACCAATACACCTGCCGGAGTGAAAACCTCTGCACATCGGTGTCCCGTCAGTGGCTAACTGTCGAGACCCTTGGGAAAGCTAACTAAATGACTCTCTTCCCATATGCTATGACCTATGCAAGCACTCGTAGACATCAGCTGTCCTCCGGCTAAGTTCTATCTTTCTTGATTGCGAACTTAGGGGGTCTACGACGCTCACCCGGAGAGCTGTGTCGGTGGCGGGATCCATAGGCGCTACCCATGGTCCCTTACCCCCAGCACACTACTCACCGTGATAAGTGTCATGCCATTAGAGCCTTCAAACAACCCACAAAGAGCCTACGGCAAAGGGGCACGTGTAGGCATGATTGGCGTAAAACCTTCCCAGATGTCTCCAGCACTACCCGGGACTACTCTGAGGACCCTTCCGGATAGGTCACGCTAACTCCGTCAGTTTTGGTCCGTTTTACTCCGTTCCTTTTGGAGAAGGTACCTGGCCTTCTCACCTTGGCCCCCTTATATATCCTGCGAACAGCCTCTGGTCGGACGGACGGCGACGATGCATACAGTGTTATGGACATGTCTTCCTAGATTCCATTTAACCAGCATAACGCCACCTCCACCCATTTTGGCCCATGACGCCCGGGGCGAACCCTGCGGCCGCAGGTACCTGTTAGGAATAATTCTACCAAGTTACAGCTTGTTTGGAGCACTATAGCTTCTTCCGTAGTCTTCCAATCAAAGTGCAATCAAGTGCCTGTTGATCGTCATTGCGTAACAAACAATCCTAACTTTTCCCAGAACTCCTCCGAGAACATTTCCGACAGAAGGTAGGGTAATAGTGTCCTAAAGGTAGGGTAAGTATGTCCATGGTGACACGAAACCAGTCTCCATGGTAGGGTAACGTGACTTCCTTTGGTAGGGTAAACTTACCCGGCCTTCTGATCTATCCATAGGCCAGAGCGGACATTGTCACATTATTACCAATATTTAGATACACCTATTCCTTAAGTACCTTCTGTTCTTAGAGATCTCTGGACCATCAGACATCTCTCAGACATGCGCTTGCATGCCCACCTCGTCTACCATCTGACCTCTTGGTCTTATGTATGGGCATAGACGTAGGTTACCATAGCTCTATATCGTAGGGTCGTTACACGGCGCCCCCACCGGCCGCAAGAACACACCCCTCCCTACCAGAACCTGTGTCTCGCCAGCATCACGTCTCCCAGCGCCGAGAACCAACCCCTGCCCCTCCGGAACCTGTGTCCCGGGGCCGTCACCCCCCCCGTAGCGAGAACCAACCCCTACCCTTCCGGAACCTGTGTCCCGCCAGGATCGTCTCTCCCAGCACCGACAACCAACCCCTGCCCCTCCGGAACCTGTGTCCTGGGACCGTCGCCCCTCCCAGAATCTGTGTCCCAGGGCCATCGCCCCGACCCGCTGCGAGAACCAACCACTACCCTGCTGGAACCTGTGTCCTGTCAGGTGCCCCTCTCCCAGCGCCGAGAACGAACCCCGGGCCCCATAGAACCAACTGAGGCGGAGAAGCTGAGGGCAGTCGAGGACATGCTAAAAGAGAACCAATGGATGTGAGAGTCCCTGCAGGGCCCCAGATCAGCTCCCGACTCTCGGAGTTCGCACCCTACCCAGCTCAGATCTGCATGGCCCAGTGGTCCTGCGCATGACGGCACAATTGACACCTCATCCCCCGAGCCACCTGAGAGCGAGGTTCGCAATTTACGTCAACCCGGGTCGACACCCACGGCGCCCGACACTTTTGTTCCGACTCCCCTAGCCCCCCCAGCTTCTGAAACCCTCCGCCTGTCTCCTCTTCCCCCCCAGGCTGCTCGAAGCACGGCTAACCCCCCCCCCCCCCATGACCTCCGATGCGCCTAGGACTGCTTCGTGTCCTGGCTCCTGAGCTGCCCCAAATTCTTGGAGGCAAAGCCAAGAGAGTGGCACCAGTGCAGGGAAAGCACATCGTCCTGAAAACGCCGTCTCCCTGGCCCCGATGGGCATCATCGGGCCTTCTCAAGCCCGACACACCCTCTGCCTCGCCACTCAGCATGTCGTACTGCCGCCGAATAATCATTATCCCGTGCCAGGTTTTTTTCTTTCCTTTGCTATTTTCTCACCAGCTTTCAATTTCTTCTTGTGTTGTCCTTGTTTTCGCTCCGTTGCTTGGGTTCGTTTTCCATCTGTGTCATTTTCTCTCTCTCTTAGGCGTCTAGTTCTTTGGTTCCTTTTGCAAGGGTTTCTCTTACCCCTTTGGGCGTCTTGATCTCCTATTATCTTTCCCGGGGTTTCTCATGCACACTTTAGCGTCCTTTTACCCTGTTTTTTTTTTCATTCTTAGGTTTTTCTATCTTGCTTGGGCGCTATACACTGGATTTCTTCCTTCGCCGCGACTTGGGCGTCTTGTATTCTTAGAGTTTCCTTCCCCGGTTGTCTGTCGTCCTCTGGTTGTGTATCACTTGACGTTTGGAACCCCCATTGCTTCCACATCTTTTACTCTACCACCTTTTTGTTGCATGATTGGGCATGCTGGACGGACTTGTATTCTTAGAAATTTCTTCTCCCAAGGTGCGCCGCCTGGGTTTTCAATTCCCTTGCTTCAATATCTGGTGTTCTCCCAGTTAGCGCCTGTGCCAGTACTCGTGTACACCCCGAACCACGCCCCTACTCTGTGACCCCTGCGTTCCCAATCTCTATCTAGCAGGCCCGCTTTCGGCGTCTCAGAAATTTTCCAGCGATTGTTGACTGCGAATCATTTGTATCCGACGTTTGCCTAAGTCGAGTCTAGGCCCGCGTTAGACTTTGGTTTCCTCCAATCGCATTTAGGCGTAGTCTATATCTAGCACGAAGTTATACCGCTAAACACTACCTGTAATAGCTAGATTTTGGATGCCACTATCCTCTGCCGTGTCCTTAATTTCCAGTTTTGTTTACGCCTGAGATCACGCCCTATGACACCTGAAGGCTAAAGGCAATGATTGTGGGCATAGAACAGATCATTCAGAAGTCGCCCCTTTCGTAGTCGAACCATTGAGATCAATCCCGAGTGATACTACATGATCCTCTAATATGCCGAAAAGACCGCACTCAACTGCGGCCAGGATGGCGACGCACACATAGCTGTTCATCTATTTGACATTTTATTCTTGCTCCTCCTAACCGCCGGTAAAAGTACGTTCCGAACCCCCATCTGTTGGTACCAAGAGAAGACAAGCACTCGTTGCTGTAAACTCTTATGTGGTTTTCAAGATTCCAATTCTCGCCATCTCCCAGTAAGAAGTACGTTGGGCTTTGTATTAGCTCACTTGTTTTGAGTTTTAGCCTTTGGATGTGTTAAGTCTGGGCTATTTCACAATTGGATATAGCAGTGAAAAGCGGGGATTGATCAGGTTTCCTCCTCCCCAAGCTGGCACAAACGAAAGGAAAGACAGCGCATCAGTTGAGGTTGAGAACCTAGATTTGCCAAAGGCGAAAAGGGTCCGCTTTTGGTGATAGGATACAGGAATCGCAACTCCAGGTGCACACTGGCGCATGGCGTTGGGTAGGTTAGGGTTTGTATTTACAGTGACCTCGCGGGCCGCATCTACGAGTAGGGTACTTATGCTCGAGTAGAGGACCAGTTAGTGCATGTTGCGTCTTAAAAGGTTAATTTAATGTCATCAGGATAAGGGCCGATTTGGCAGGTCTACCATCAGTTGATTTAGAGAAATTTGCATGAATTTACAGAAAGTGTATGTTAGAAGAAAAAACTGTCCGACGTAGGTGGACGTCTTAGTGAGGCCTGCGTATACTCCGCGCTTACGCAGTCACCCTAAATAGGAAAGACCGATTACAGGGGTCACGATGACGGGAAGAGACAGTGGGGTTATAAGAACGCCCTCTTCCACCCCAGGCTTCTTCTCTCGTTTCCTCTCACCTCCACGCCATGCTCAAGCTTCCTTATTCGCCCGTCGACACACTACACTCTGCTGTCCGACCTAACCTCCCCCATCTGGAACACATCCCCGCCACACATCAAGGTTCGTTTTTTCATTTTTGGCCCCTCGCGCCCGGCGTCAATTATCAAGCTTTTTTTTCTTGTTTGCTCCGGGCATACAAACCTCTCTGGTATCCCCTCCCCTGCCATTCAAAAATGCCACCCTCAACTACGCAAACTGCCATTGGGCGCGGGAATTAAGTATCTTCTATCAAACTAGTTATATCAGACCAATATTGATCACTCTATGTTTGTCAGACGTCTAGCGAGTCAACCAGAATATGCAGAGGGATCAGCCAAAGGGAGAAAAGCTCTCCCCCGGGCTGCTGCCATCGCCGGTGCTAGTCATGCAGGACCAGACAAAAGACCTGAATTCAAACCGGACGTTGAAGATTCAAAGTAAGTAAAAGAACTCCGATCCATGTACTGGGAAACTAGAAACTCACACGCCGTGGCCTGAAGCACCCTAGACCATGCTGTTTGCCCCGCCGTTCGCACCGTTGTGCCGCCGCTAGGTAATCGAGATGCCTAGACCAAGGGGCAGCATCGGGCCTTCTCAAGCCCCGAGCGCCCTGGGCCCCGCTGGTCGCTCTGTCATTCGCCCCGTCGCACTGCTGCCGGTTAATCAATATGCCTGGCCCCTAGGGGCAGCATCAGACCTTCTCAAGCTCAAAGTGCCCTGGGCCCTGCTGCGACACCGGGACGGCCGCGAACATCTGCTGTGTCCAGACCGTTCTGTGTCCGCCCCCTCGCGTCCCCAGGCGTCAATTGTCTACGTTTCCTTTTTCTTTGCTCCAAACATGTAAACTTCTCCCGTGCCCCCTCCCCTGACATTCGAAAATGCCAGCCAGAAGTGTGCAAACCACCATTAGGCGGGAAAAGTAAGTATCTTCCATCAAGCTAGTTATATCCGACGAATATTG
>LN891204.1:83252-100016 GCA_900010015.1 Tuber aestivum
GTTTGTCCCGTCGTCTTGCCACCAGGCCCAAATGAGCAGTATTGGGCCCATCTCAAGCCCAAGCCCCTTGAGCCCACTGCTCGCCCTCTGGTCGCTCCATTGTTTGCACCGTCACGTTGCTGCCTGGCCCCAAGGGGCAGCATCGGGCCTTCTCAATCCTGAAGTGCCCAGGGCCCCGCTGTAACACTGCGAGGGCCGCGAACATCTTCTGTGTCTGGACTGTTCTGTGTCCGCCCCCTCACGTCCCCCCGCGTCAATTGTCCAAGTTTTTTTTTCTTTGCTCCAAACGTGCAAACTTCTCCCGTGTCCCCTTCCCCGGCATTCGAAAATGCCAGCCAGAAGCACGCCAACCCCAATTAGGCGGGAAAAGTAACTATCTTCCATGAAACTAGTTATATCCGACGAATATTGACCTCTCTATGTTAGTCAGACATCCGGTGAGTCAACCAGAACATGCTGGGGAATCAGTCAAGCGCCCTCGGCCCCGCTGTTTGCCCCGTCGTTCGCCCGTCGTGCTGCTGCCTGGCTCCCAGGGGCAGCATCGGGCCTTCTCAAGTGCGAAGCCCCCTGGGCCCCACTTTTCGCCCCTCCGTTCGCCCTGCCGTCCCCCCCGTCGTGGTGCCCCCGGATAATTAATATGCCTGGCCCTAAGGGGCAGCATGGGGCCTTCTCAAGCCCCACACGCCCTCTGCCTCGCTGCTCGGCACATCGCACTGCCGCCGAACAATCGTTATCTGGTGCCCGGGTTTTTCCTTTCCTTTGCTACTTTTTCACCCGCTTTTACTTTCTTCTTGTTTTGTCCAGGTTTTCGCTCCATTCCTTGGGTTCGTTTTCCATCTGTGTGGTTTTCTCTCGCTCTCTCTTGGGCGTCTAGTTCTTCGGTTCCTTTTGCAAGGGTTTCTCTTACCCCTTTGGGCGTCCTGATCTCCTCTCATCTTTTGCTGGCATTTCTCACGTGCGCTTTAGCGTCCTGTTACCCCGTTTCTTTTTCTTTGGTTTTTATATCTTGCTTGGGTGCTATGCACTCGATTTCTTCCTTCGCTACCACTTGGGTGTCTTGTATTCTTAGACTTTCCTTTCCCAGTTGTCCGTCATCCCCTGGTTGTCTGTCACTTGGGGTCTGTCGCCCCAGCTGCCCCCAATTCTTGGAGGAAAAGCCGGCACAGTGGTACCAGCGCAGAGAAAGGACGCCGTCCGGAAAATCCTTTTTTTTTTTTCCCCCCTGGCCCCAAAGGGCAGCATCGGCCCTTCTCAAGCCCGACGCGCCCTGGGCCCCGCCATTCGCCCTGCCATCCGCCCCGTCGTGGTACCCATGGATAATCAATATGCCTGGCCCCAAGGGGCAGCATCGAGCTTTCTTGAGCCGCGAGCGCCCCAGGTCTCACTGCTTGGTGCTACACATGACCGCTGGAAGATCAGTATTTCGAGCGGTGCTTGATTTCCTTTTTCCCTAAGTTTTTACTCCCAGATGCCCTTTGTCTTTGTTCTTTCCTTTGGGCGGGTTCTGGTCTCCTTCCCTGCGCTGGCGCCTTGACCATCTCCGGTTTGCAGGGGTTTCTCACGCTCTTTGTTTTTTTCTCTTATTTCTTACCCATTTGGGCATCTGGTTTTCCAGTTATCTTTTCTTGGATTTTCTCGTACGCGATTTACTGTCTCGTAGCTTAGTTTCTCTCTCTTAGTTTTTTCTGTCTCACTAGAGCGCCACCTGCTGGATTCCTGCTTGGCCGCCGCTTGGGCGTCTTGCTTTTATTAGGCTTACATTCTCTTGCTTGTCCGTCGCCTCCTCGTTCTCTGTCTGTCGCCTGGCATGGGGAATCCCCCTTACTTCAGCCTCTTGTGGTATACCACATTTTTTTGCACGATCAGGCGTAATGGGCTGACTTGTATTCTTAGAATTTTCTTCTCCCCAGGTGGGCCGACTGGGTTTTCAATCCCCTTGCGTCAATATGTAGTATTCTTCAAGTTAGCCACTGTCCTAGCACACCCTGAACCATGTCTTCACTCAGCAACCCCTGTGTACCAAGTCCATACCTGGCTAGGCGTCCTGTGTGTCTCGCAAACTTTTCCATGATTGTTGACTACCAACCCTGTATGTCCGACATTCAGCTGCATTGACTCCAGGTCCTCTAGGGAAGACATTCGCTTCTGCTAATTACATTTAGGTGCAGTCTATATCTGGTGCGAAGTTATATCGGTAAACCCTACTCATTATCGCTAGATTTTGGACGCCACTCTCCTCTCCGTGTCCTTTCATTTTGTCTTTTACTCACGCTAGACTTCACGCCCTATAATAGTTGGAGACATTGGTGTTTGATAGTGGACATTACATTGAATATTGGGAAATCAGCTTTTTCGTATTCGAACCCCGGAGATCAATACAGAGTGATACTTGATGAATCTGGATGTACCGCTAGCTCTAGCGTATAAGACCTGCCACATGCTAATGAACATGAGAAACCTCCACAATTTCCATATTTTATCGTGGATATACTAGTTACACTTCTCAAACCACTGCTTTCTGTCTCTCCAATCTGTGTAACTTTTCCATCATGCCAATGGAGCAACAATCCCACCTTGACAGTCAACCGACCTCCTGTGTTGGTAATATGTATGGACGTAAACGTGACGCCGGACCTGGCCCCATGGAACCTGGGGGAATGGGATCCAAATCTCAGCAAAACAATTCGTACATCTCCCAGAGTGCACGTACGAATGACCAGACGTGACGTCCGTCTTCTCCCCCGCAAACAACAAGCCAACTAAAGAGACCACCCAAGCACTGGTGTAAAAGCACAATGCAGGCAGCTGTACATCCCGACCCGGAAACTGATGCCGAAGACCAAGTGTATCTGGAAGCTGTACATATATCGGAGGATACCAGTGATGAGTACCAAATCTCCCCAGGCTCCTCAGAATCAGAATCAGAAATCTACGCTGATGCGGAAGACATTGATCTCAGTGATGGGGGAGCAACACCACGCCGTCACGGGTCACAGACTGCGAGCAGAGAGGATACCAAGTAAGGGAAAATGGTTCGGATTTCGACTACTGCCGGATCACAGCGATCCCGCCCTTCTCTGCCAATGCCCGCTGTCCCTGCCTGCATCATTCGCAGTACAGCCTCCACTCCTGGTGTTCCGTCATCAAGCTCAGCAAGAAATTCATCTCCAATACACTCTTTTTGATAACCGACTACCTAACGTAGTTGTTCTGATGGCCAAAGTGTACAGCATTTGGGAGGATGCGTTGAATGTGAGTGAGGGTTGCAGATGTATTGAACCGTCCGAGGCTAGCATAACAATAGTAAGTCATCCCAGCCAGACATCTGGACACATGGCAAATTTTAATAATCTTGATAGATACTCCAAAAGCACTCAGGCGTACGGTTACAATTCGTTTATCAAATGAAGGATCACATAGTAAAGTTATATGAACTACCACAGTCACAAGGTGCAGCAGCCATCATATGTGGAGTTGATTATCTTCTGGAAGGAGACCGGTTCATGTGCGACCCGAAAGGGTATGAGGTTTGTTACCACGATGACTAGTAATGGCTATTGGGTAATACTACTAACTATGTATGAATTTGGAGAGCGTCTGATCCTGCCATTCCTTGCGCCCCAGATCCCCGAGGCCATATATGGCAAGTACTTTGCCGGAAAGAAAATGCAAGGCAGGATAGATCCTGAGTTCCTATCCAGGATCAACAGAACTATGATCTGCCTGACTTGCGCTATACTATGCCACACTCTCCGGGCGTGGCAAACTGGTAAGTACGTAGAGCCGAAGGACTTCCAGCCTGATATTGTTATGGGTAAGAATCTCAGAACATTCTAGTGGGCCGTAGTAAAGGAGTCTGGCTAACCCGTTACACACTTAAGACCTCTTGGCATGCCAGAGGCAAACATGGCAGAGATTTCCCGCGTAGATCCCGGAGCTGGTGGTCCAAAACATCTGCCAAATCATCACCGAAACGCTCCAGCAACAACACGGGAGTCAGAATGATCAAGTAGAAGGGTATGATGATGACGTTGACCCTGTAAGCGCGGAGCTCGAGGGCAGGAAATCCAACCAGGCTCCAAGCCGATCTTCGCGGGGTAGACAGACAATGACCGACTACCCTCGGGAGACCTATTTGGGGCGCCAGAGCAGGCGGGAACAGTCGCCCCATCCCGATATTGCTTCAGATTTTAGCCAGACGGCCATTGGACGGTCTCTTGGCTTTCATGATTTTGAACTGCATAGTCTAGACGATACACCGGAACACACGGGACGTCCGATGTCAGGGAGCGCGGGCACTCCATGTATTTCATCGTGCGTCTCGCTTAGTCTGGATGATTCACAGTCGGGGCAGGAGATGGCTATAGAAGGACAGCAGGAAGGGAATTTTGATTGAGAGGAGGCAACTGGTGGGTGGGACCGGGATTGAGAGTGGGCTTGACAGGGCGCATATGGGTACTGGCGGTGCCGGTGGGATCGCAAGCTTCAATAGCGCCTAGTGTATGCAATAGATTAAAATGGTGGGCCACTGTGACGCCATACGATGGTACATAAAGCATATGCAGCACATATCGAGACCAAATTGTAATCGGATGTGGTTACCGAAAGTCCCAGAACATATAGAGTACGTTCCAATTACGCGGAGAAAATCCCGACGACGTCAATTGAAAGTGTGAAATGAGGATAGAAGAGGTAGGTAATATAGTACTCGAGGCACACGGGAGTAGTTCTTCGAAGTCATGAGACACAGGAGCAGGGACAGGGACCTAGGAGGAGGAGGGCGGATGAGACATGCGGTGGGAGGCAAAGGATATATATTAAGTCATCCAAACACAACTGGCTTTATGCGGACGGGATTGGAACCCGGGAGGAGGGTTGATGGGCGTCACGGCGAGAGGCAGGAGCAGCAGAGATTCTCCGGACACAAAACAGGCGTGGCCGGATGGCCGGGATGCCTGGCCGGAGGTCCAGAGGTGTCCAGACGTCGGCCGGGAGTAGTAAGGGCGTCAGGATGCCATGCCGGAGTAGCAGGGGCCTCAGGACGCTAAGGGGGAAAGGGCATGGATTGTCAGGACGCCCGGAACCAAAGTAGCAAGGGTCACAACGTAGGGGGGTTGGAGTGCCATGCATCTGGTGAGCCTCAGGATGTAGGAGTGTGCAGATGTGAACATTAGGACGCAAGAACAGATTCAGCTGACATCCTGATTAACGGTTTGCGTCCTGTGCGTCCTGTGCGTCAGATGCACAGGACGTACAGGACGCAAGAGTAAATTTTTGCTGATGCTTCACTTTCCTTTTTTTGAGTTTCTTCTATACATGTGCTGGCTTGTCTTTCTTTTCATGATTGGTGGCCCTAGCAGATGCAGTCAGTTGAATTACTCATGGGTGGGAATTTTAGAAGATGATATTTCATTATTGGTTGTTGTTTTTAACATTAAGGTTTTGTTTTTGCCATAGCTAGTACTACATGTAGGTTCTTGTATCTTAACAAACAATATATGAGTTAGATAAAAGATGAAAAAATAAGAGAATTTTTAGCTTTCAGAACATTCTCTGTCTCTGCTATACCTTCAGCAATTGAAAACTCTGTACCACAGTTACTATTGTAGCTTTTATATTCTAGTAGTACTACCCTCTCACATCTTCCTCTAGCTAGCCTGGGCAACTGGAGGTGGGCTCACTTTCCCTCTCCCGTGAGGTCTTGATTTATTACTTGATTCTCACAGTTCTATTCCTGATTGGAGTCCTTTATATTTGTAATGTTTCTCCTCTTTGTACCCCGTCTTGCTTAGGCATTGGCACGGTCAGCAACCCCTTTACTACCAATAGCAGACAGCTGGGACTCCAGTTTGCCGTAGGAGAGAACAGCCTTCAAGCCTCAGTTGATGTCCCAATTCTTTTGTTATGTTAAGAATCCTACCATGCAGGGGCGTGTGACAGCTAACAATTCTTACTTTGGGATAAGGTAATAGTTCTTAGGACATTGCCTATGTGATATTAATAGTTAAGTCCTCTGACTGCTATCGTATCGTGCCTATTCCTTTAATCTTCTTAAATCCTCCTATAGGACTTAATCGTATTATGGTAGGAGGAAAGACAATTCTTAAATTCTGAAAGCAGAGTAGAAAGGGTAAAGGGTTTTATTTGTAAAATAATAAGTATAGGAAATAAACTAGATAAACATGTGAAGAGCTCATACTCAGGGTCCTAGTAACCCGTTATATAGTTACTCTTCATCTGGTGTAACTCATACCTTGCGTCACATGAATCTTGTGACTTATATCTTGTATTACACAAATGTTGGGACTCATACCTTACATCACATGAACCTTGTGACTCATAACTATGAGTCATTTAAAATCACTCATGAGACTGGTATGAGTTGCTACGCAATATACCTTAAACCAATTAAAAACTCAAGAAGTGAGTCTGATGTACAACTCATGTTACCTGCGTGAAACCTATCACTCATAATCTGAGTCATGTGCAAGACTTATAATATCGTATGACTCACAACTGTGAGTCACAAACAGGCAAACATAATAACCTGTCGTGCACTAGTATACATCATGGGAAATCCCAACATACCTGTAGCTCAGAATCCTGAGCTATGGAAAATCTGCCTTGCTTAGTCACAGTTTGTGATATGAGCTCCTCTCTCGCTCAGCCCAAGTCCCATCGGGCTTAAATCATTCTTTCTTCCAAATCCTATATCCTCTTGGCTTGTAGTCCTCTTTTCTTTTCCTTATCTAGCCATGCATTGACCTTTACTACTCTTACTAAGGTCTTGCGGGCTTTCTTCTCTTTTCTCCTCCAATAGTTTTGGAGAGCTTTCCTCGTTCTCCATTCCTCCTCCAGCTCCTATTTGAGCTCTTTTATCTTCTCCACCTGGTGTTCTGGAAATTCTTTTGTTTTGGCCCTATTGGCCAAGCATTGCATTGTCACGTTAGTTGCTTCTGTTATGGGTACCTCCATTTCCTCTGCCCTGGAGATATGTCCAGTTCTCAAGGGTTTGGCCTACAGCTGTTTTTAGGTCGCCCTCCCCCTCTGCTCCATCATCGGAGTTGGTGTGGTATATTCCACCAGAGCCACTGGCTCGGGCATTGATGATTTCGCAGAGGATCTTGGAGATAAGGTCTTGGAGGGCTATTGGTTTGATTCCAAAGACCTGTAACTTGATTCTTCTTTTTCGCTTTTGTGTACTTGGCACTCACCGTTGTAGCATCCTGTCCATGCCTGGGCTTAATTTTCTTTCTCACAAGTATGGGTTTTCTTAATTGCTAAATCCTTCAGATTTATCCAATCTTCAGGGTTGTATTCTTGTTTCATCACAGTGCTTAGCCTTTTTGGCAGTGTCAGGGTACAATACCTAGAGCTTATTGGCGCAGTGCAGATTGGCATCTAGTGCCGGTGATAGGAGTCTGTTTGCCGCAGGATTGCTGATCCTACATGATTGTATGTTTGTGTAATGACGCTACGTTTTAGAGCTATGGTAACCTATGTCTATACCCATACATAAGACCAAGAGGTCAGATGGTAGACGAGGCGGATATGCAGGTGCATATCTGAGGGATATCTGATGGTCAGGATATCTCTAAGGACAGAAGGTACTTAAGAAAATGGTGTACCCAAGTAATGGTAGTAACGTACCAATGTCCGCTCGGGCCTAAGGATAGGACAGAAGGCCAGGTGAGTTTACCCGGTCTAAGGAAGTCACGGTACCCTACCATGGAGACCGGTTTCGTGTCACGATGGACATACTTACGCTACCTTCGGGACACTATTACCCTACCTTCTGTCCGAAACGTTCTCGAAAGAATTTTGGAAAATGTTAGGATTGCTTGTTACGCAATGAGGATCACCGGACACTTGTTTGCACTTTTATCGGAAGGCTACGGGAGAAGCTATAGTGCTCCGAATAAGTTATAACTTGGTACAATTATTCCTAACAGGTACCTGCGGCCCCAGGGTTTGCCACGGGCATCATGGGTCTATATGGGTGGAGTTGCCGCCTTACTAGTTAAATGGAGTTCATGAAGACATGTCCATAACACTGGATACGTCGCTGCCGTCCATCCGACCAGAAGCTGTTCATAGGGTCTATAACGGGGTGAAGGTGAGAAGGTCTGGTACCTTCTCCAAAAGGAAGGGAGTAAAACGGACCAAAACTGACGGAGTAAGCATGAGCTATCCGCAAGAGTCCCCACAGTCCTCCTGGGTAGTACCCGAGACATCTGGGAAGGTTTTACCCCAATCAAGCCAACACGTGCCCCTTTGCCATAGGCTCTTTGTAGGTTGTTTGAAGACTCTAATAGCATGATACTTATCATGCTGAGAGGTGTGCCCGGGGTAAGGGACCATGGGTAGCGCCCATCGATCCCGCCACTGACACAGTTCGAGGTGGGAGTGCCGTAGACCCTCTAAGTTCGTAGTCAAGAAAGTTAGAGCTTAGCCGGGGGACAGCTGATGTCTACGGGAGCTTGCATAGGTCATAGCATATGGGAAGAGAGTCACTTAGTTAGCTTTCCTAGGTGTCTCGACAGTTAGCCACTGACAAGACACCGATGCGCAGAGGTTTTCACTCCACCAGGTGTATTGGTAAGCACCTCGCAGGAACTGATGTGCATATAGGAGAATTCTGCTAGAGTGCGCTGACACCTTAGCCCTTTCGGGGACACGGTAATGGTGCCGGGGCAACCCTTACGGAGAAAGGGCATACTCATATTTGTTGGGGTAACCTGATGGGGGAGTTTTTGGTATAAGTCTGACTACTTAAAGATTATATGACAACTCTCCTACCCTGACACAATCAACATCCTCTCGGGAGACTTTAATTGAAATAAGCTTGACCTTAACGATATTAAGTTTTACCGTTTACTTTTATTCTTTACACTTTTGCAAGAACTATGGTCGAGAGATTTGAAGTTTGGTGCGGTCGCATTCTTTGGAACCATCTACCTGAGGGAGCCCCTGTTACAGTTTGTTGCTCATCGGGCATGTCTTGGACCCTTGATTGTTGGTTTACTTGGGTATTGTTCATTGAACAGTTGGATTGCATTTGCACATTATCAATGTTGTTTGCCAGGTATCAGGCCTTATTCTGTTCTGCTGAGTATTTAGTCCACTTTGCTCTGTATTGTAAGTGATGGTAGTGTAAGTGAGAGTTGATGATTTCTTCAAGTTCGTATTCTCATTCACCCTCTATTTTGATAGGTGGTAGTAGGGGCTTTTCTTGGAAAGGTAATTGATTGTGTTGATAGGGCTCTAGTAGGCTGATGTAGAATTTATTGTATATCCTCATTGCCCGTAAAAGGTCCAGTTTATAAGCGTGACTTCCTATGTTAGCCACGATTCTGAATCATCCTATTTTCCTATAGTCCAATATTTTTGTCGGTTATGTGGTCTGGATGTTGTGTTGTAGTAACAAAACCATGTCTCCTGATTTTAGATTTGGATCAGGTTTCTGGTGGCGATTATCTTCATCTTTTTGTCTTAGTTGCACAGTGACCATTTTTGTTCATAATATATTATGTAGTTAACTTATATCTTTCTTATCTGTTATCTTTCCTTTGAGTACATGATCTATGGTCTCAGGTTCTGGATGCAGGCCTTAGTTCGCAAAGATGGGTGTCGTCTTAAGTGTTTCTTGTTTTCCATTATTGTATACGAACTGAGTCCTTCTTAGCCATTTAGATCAATCGTCTTGTCGATAGTTGATATATGCGTGAAGGTATTGTTCCAGTATACCATTTATCCTTTCTGTCTGTTCATCTGTGCGTCGGTAGAATGCTGTATTCATTCGTGTTTCAATCCCTAGTTTCTCTGTCATTTCTTTTCATACTTATGATGTAAATAGTCATCCTTTATCACTGGTGATATCTTTTCGTAATCCATGCAGGTGGTATATTTCTCTCAGGAATAATATTGCAAATTCCTGTGCCGTTATATGCATTCTATATAGTATAAAGTGACACATTTTGGACAGGCGATTCACCATAACTAGTATCGTGTTTTAATTATTTGAGTATGGTAGATCTGTGACAAAGTCTAATAAGATAGACTTCACGGGTTTTTTGGGTGGTTCATTGGATTTGAGAAATCCCTAGGGTGCATGTCAAACTACCTTGCTGTGCTGGTACATGGCCCAATTTCTGATGTATTGTTTGATATCTTCCCTTATGTTCAGCCAGTAGTCTCGTCAGTTAATAAATTCTGTAGTTTTAGCCGTTCCTCTAGGTCCTTCATATGGAGAGTTGTGACGTTGTCATATGATCTCCATGCATGATTCTTCTTTATCTGGTATCCAGATTTTCCTGTTGTACTATAAGTATCAGTCTTTCCATAGACATAGTCCTATGGTTATGCCTTAGATTTCCTTCATTCTCTTCCTCAGGTGTTCTTTTATTTTCTTGATTTCCTCATTGTATGAACTTTCTCTCTGGATATCTTCTTCCAATGTCATTCTTTTGTTCATCTCGTCAAGTGATTGTTATCCACTACCCTCTTTTTCCTGTTGAAAATATTTTTCTTGTAGTAACAGCACTTGTTATTGCTGTTTTATCTTTTTGTCTGCAGGGTTTTTTGGTTTGTCGTTTGTCCTCCAAGTTAATGTATCAGATTTTCCTCCTTCTTTTCCTGGACGATACTTTATGTTGAACTTGGAAGTGCTGAGTTTCTCCATCTGTCATATTTGTGGTTCATTTAGTTTCTTTGTGGTCAGGAAGAGTATTAAGTTCTTGTAGTCTGTGAGTATTTTGACTTGGATGTTTTTATTTTAGGCATATTTGCTATATTCTTTTAACACTTGAACTATTGCCAACAGTTCTGTGTTGTAGACATCATAAAGTACCTGCGCAAAAGTCTTGGTAATCATGCATCTCGGCCATGGCAACAACGGTCTGATATGAGTAGATATTTTGAAATAACTCAATAACACGTTTTTTAAATGGGAAGAGATTAAAGGAAATAAAATGTAAGACTACTATTTACATATTGATCAAATAAAAAATAAAAAAAGTTATTCCTAGTATCTTGTATACCACCCCTTTGCTGCAATAACTGCTTGAAATCTGTTTGGTATTGACCTTCACAACTGCTCAAAAAACTCAGAAGGTATTATATCCCATACCATGGGTAATATCTCAGCTAGCTTCTGCTTAACCTTCCCAGGACCACCAGGTGTTGAAGCATTGTCAGGATACTGAATCTGAACCCTTTTCTTCAGCTCAACCCAGACATGTTCTATGAGATTAAGGGCTGGTGAACACGGAGGGTGTTCAGCCAACTAAATCCCATTTTGGTCAAACCAATCTTGCACTGTCTGAGCTGTATGAACAGTACAGTTGTCTTGCTGGAAGATAGAATCACCAAGGCTGTCACGGACTTGCTTCAGGACTAGAATAAGGCAGGTTCCAAGCAGCCGGAGGTAGACCCACTGGTCTACTGATTTAACAACTAAGGGAACAATCATTCCCCTGTTTCTGCCCCACAAGTATCCCCAGACCATCAAAGAAACCCCCTTTCCCTTTGCTATTCCTCTCACACGGTCTGGATACCACTTTTCAGAAGCAGATCTGAATACCTATTGTTGCTTTGGATTCCTACTATTTTCCACTAAGCATTCATCACTCCAAATAACACCTTCAAACTCCGCTGCAGTCCAATTCTGGTGCACCTAAGCCCAGGCCAGCCTCTTCTGAGCATGCTCTGGTGAAAGCTTTGCTCTTTTCTTGGCTAGCCACTTCTCAATACCACTCTCGCTGAGAGCCCAGTCCATTGTAGAAACTGAGATATTGGGAGCCAATATCTGCTACAATTTCTCCCTACTCCAATCCCTGTGGAGCTTGGCTGCTCAAACCAATAATCTCTTGGCTCTCTGGGAAAGCAGGGGTGGTTGACCAGAACGTGGGAGGTTTTCAATTGAACCCCACTGGAGAGACCGGGTAACGAAATTCTGGACTATTGACTATGGGCGGCCAACAATCTGGCTAACCATTGAAATTTACTCAAAAACCTTGAAGCAAGCAAGGATCATGCCTTTCTCAACTCCAGTAAGCACTTTGCATAATGTCTTGGGTGCCATGGTTGATGTGATAGGCAGGATTTGATCGGTCACCATTGTGGTTGGGTTGCATCACCTGCACTTACTCGCCGTTTTCACCAAGACCTTTGCTTAGGTACTTTAGTTGCATTCTGCTGGGGTCATTGTTTTTGATCGGAAGGCCACTGGTCTTTATTTTCCATCTCCACTTTTCTCTGGTAGTATGCCTGAGTATACATATCTGTAGTCATCTATTTCGATCATGGTTTCCTTCTTTGGGTCGAAATGTACCAGTATTAGTCCTTGAGCAAGCTTGCTCCGTAGTTCATCAAAGGCTTCCTGTTTTCTGGCTCCCCAGTTCCACTTAACATCTTTCTTGGCTAGCCTATATAGGAGTTTAGTCATTTGGCTAAAACCTTCAATAAACCTTTGATCGAAATTGCAGAATCTGATAAAATATTAGATGTCCATTTTGTTTTTTAGGTATTCTCATTCCAAAATTGCTTTGGTCTTAACTGGATCTATTTGTACTCCTTTTCTATTGATTATGAATCCCAGGTATTCGGTTTCTTTCTCATAGAATGCACATTTGCTTGGTTTGAATCTCATTCCTAAGGTCTTAATGTCCGCCATTATATTGCTGACATCTTGTCAATATTGTTCCAGATTTTCTAAGTATATGAGTACATCATCTAAATAGACTATACAGCATATATCCAGGTATTTGTTAAGTACTCTGTTGACCCATCATTGGAAAGAGGCTAGTACATTGCTTAGTGTAAATGGCATGATTAGATACTGGTATGTGCTATATTGTGAGGTAAAGGTTGTCTTCCCTTTGTCTTCTTTCTTAATTCTGACATTGTGATAGGTATTCCTTATATCCAATTTGGTGAAGTATTTGGCTGACGCTAGTTGTTCCAATGCATCTCCAATCAGAGGTAAGGGATATCTATCTTTTTTAGTTAACCTATTGAATACTCGGTAATCAATACATAATCTTAGTATTCTATCTTTCTTCTTGATGAACAGGATAGATGCTCCTCCATTGGTATAGAATTGTTTAATCCATCCCCTTTCTAGGTTTTGTTGAATATATTTCCTTAGTTCCTTGAGTTCCATATCTCCCAGTGGGTATATTTTTCTTTGAGGTATCATTTTGCCTTCCTTCAGGTTGATTTCCAAGTCCATGTCTGCCCTATAAGGCTGTGACATAGTGGATTCTGTTCCTTGAAATAGATCCATGTGGTGATGGTATTCTTTTGGTATCACCTCCTTCAGTCCTTCTTCTTTTGCTTGGGGTTAGTTCCTTATGGCTAGCTCCATACTGATGTTGATTTTAGCTAGACTTGATCCTTTGTCCTAGAATTTCCATTTGAGGATTGCTGCAGTTTCTCCTTTGAAGTAGAATTTTCTGAATGTTTGTGCCAATATTCTATTGATTTCATTCAATTCTTGGTTGTTCCTTTTGGGTTGGCCTCTCATTATCTGTGCTGCTGAGCCCTTTGGTCCCTCGAGGGGTCTTGGTTAAAGGTTTTACTTCCTGGAGTTTTGGTTCATTGCTCTTTTCGATAATCAATTGTTGCGACTTTTTCACCTTTTCCCACCTCATAGTCTTTGTCATTCTGGTTGACTAGGACAACCTTCTGTTCACATGTACAATTGGTATCGATTCCTCTAGTATTGGTAGTGAGTCTGTATTTGATTACAAGATCTCTGCATGGTGTTATACGCCCATAGGGGCCTTGAGGTAGCTCTATAGCTATAGCAGTTGCGACAATCACCTACCCTTTAGCTATAATTATGACTACTTCTTCGGCACACAAGTTATGTCCTGCCAGCTTCTTGGATCCATTAGTTGGTATTTTAGCCTTCAGGCTTAGTCTCTGGACTTTGATCTTTTGATCCTTTCTTGGTTGGATTCGGTTGAACTTTGCATTTAAGTTCTCTTCTATTGCCTCTTCTTTTGGGGTTGCATATACCACTGGCGAACTGTTATGACACCATGTCGTACATTGTTCACTAGTAAAGATAACTTTTCCTTCTTTCCAACCTAGTGTGGGATTATGTTGTCTTAGCTATGGTATCCCTATGGTGATCTCATGGTGTTGCAGATTTGCCACTTGGAAAGTCACCACTTTCCTATAGTTTTCAATTTCTGTAGGTACTTGTGTAGTATGGGTAGTAATAGGTCCCATGGCACTGGGTTTTCTATCTGCAAGGTAAATCTGCCTTTCTTATTTTGCTTTCTAGGTACTTAGGTAATATTTCTGGCATACTTCTTCGTCAATAAAGTCTTCTCTTGCTCTCAAGTTGAGTATTGCGTATATTGTTGTGGCTTGTTTTCTGTTGTTTTATATCGTTGTTTTGATCAGGATATGATGATTGTTGTTTCCCTTCATACTTGTTGTCAAAATGGTGTAGTAGTTGCTTAAGGAGATAGGTTTATCTTTCAGTGGGTCCTACAGACAATTCAATGCTAGGAACCTTGGTCTTTTGCCAGTTCTTTGTATTTATCTTCAATTTCTATTTCCCTCAAATTGCTATGTGGCTAGAAATTAGTGTTTGGTCTGGGGTTCCAAAAATCCTGTCCTTGAGTTAAGTTCATCTTGGCAGATCATTTGGAGTCCTTAATCATGTGTTCCAAGATGCTATATTATAAACACAAGTTATTGTTTTGTCGGCGAGGATATTTGTCCTTGGAGAGATTGAGTAATAGTCTTTTGCTAGTTACATCCAGGTCCATCGCATCGCCTCCTTGTGTGGTGGTCCAGAAAGTTCCCTTCTGATTTCTTAATAACTCTTGGTTCCTTCTATTTGTATTAATGGCCTTGGTCATGGCTAACTGGTTTCTCTGAATCCAGTCTAGATGTCTGAATTAGAATTCCATTCAAATGGCCCATTGGGCCATGGCTTTAGTAGTTGCAAATCTCTCCTTGCGATATCTCTATGTATTCTAATAGGCTTTTTTCAAACCATTCAGGAACTCTTTCATAGCTGATACTTTGGCATATTCCACATCATATGTGAGTAGTGTAAACTCGTACCGTTAGTTATTAATATTTCTTTCTCTCTGATAATCTTTTGTTCCAGTTTGTTCCTTACTGGTTGGCTCAGCTCCATATCTGGAAACCGAGCCTCGAATATGATCTTGATACTGTTCCAATCGGTCCATAGTACTGTTTTCTGGCTGACTACTATGGGTGTTACCCATGGTAGGGCTGCTCCTTCGAGTAGGGTTAAGGTATATTGTATCTTGTAATCATCATTTCCTTGTATCCATCCTGCAGCATTGAAGTAGGTAAGGAGTTGGACCATGAATCCTCATAGTTTTCTTCTCTTGCCATTATATCTTAGAGGTATTTGGACTTTTGTACTTTGACTACCACCTTGGATTACTTCTAGTATAATTTCCTCCACTGGTTCACAGAAGATCGTTGTGGGATGTGCTGGTCCCACTAGTAGCGGGCCTAATGGTGGTTCTGGTCCTGATATTCTTTGAGGTCTTGGCATCGCTGTTGTTTCTTCCTCATTTGGGGGTGTGGCCAGATCTGGTGTAACTAGACTGGTAGTTCCGGCTGGTTCATGACGTGCTTCATGTAATGCGGGGTCAAATCTTCCTAGTTTTAAACTATCATCTTAGATATTCAAATCTCTATCTCTGTCTTGGTTAAAGGAATCCGTAGTGTCATTGTTATACAAGGACCCACATGGGGCTGAAATGGAGTGTAGTTTTAAGTAATTACTACGCTTGATAAATTGCAGTTTACCCACAAAATTCAATGCTAGATATATATTGAAAAAACCACTAATAAGAAAAATGAAAGTCTTAAGAAATGATCAAAGTAAAAGAGAAAATAAGATCATACAAAAAGATGAATGGACAAATTCAGTGAGGACCAATAAGAAAGGTAGATAAAAGTAAACAGAATATAAGAGAGAACAATCAAATCATACAGTAAAAACGGCAGAGATATTAAAAAAAAAAGAAAAAAATAGAAAAACTTATATATGACAAACCCCAGAATACACAACATTTTTTGCACAACTTTTCTCCTTCATATACTGATATACTGAATTAGGAATTAACACTTTAATCCTTTCACTACTTGTTGCTCTTAATAATGCAACATACAATTGCTCATGTCCAAATACCTCCTCATATAAACTAATTCCAACATGTTCTAATAACTGCCTCTGTGCCTTATTCATAGTTATTGCATATACTAACCCAATTGGAAACTTCAGTCGAATAAGGTTTACTGAATTATCTTGTGATACTTGAGAAGAGATGTGAATCTGAAGAGTCAAGACTTCAGTTCCTGCCTTTTTGCCTATTATTATAATATCTATAAAGTACAAAATTCAAAATCATATTAGTATAATCTTAACAATAATATACTCAATTAGAAAAATCAAATGAATTAATAAAACTTGCTATTCATCAGATTTTATAACAGACCTGTGATTGTAAGCCTTATTCCATTACAAAAAACCTTTGACATAGATTCAAATTTCATAAAAGCATAACTGGTTTACCAACTTTTAAATATAATCAATGTGGTGGAACTCTAAAATATTGTAATATATTAAGATACTCAGAAGAATATATTATTTGCTAGTGTTTCTTGTTAGAAACAGTGTTGGTACTAAGATAGGTCTTGATAGGTGAATCATGGGTTTGGCGAATAAGGAGTTCATTGTTGATATAGCTCATATCAATA
>LN891204.1:106162-151866 GCA_900010015.1 Tuber aestivum
TTGACTGCAAAGACTATATATAGTTTAAGTCAGATAAAGGTAATGGTAATTCAAAGTCATCTAACCCTTTACCCATATCAGAGAGTATCTTTTAAAGATGATATAGTCTACAGTTATATATTTACTCATCTGATGGACTCAGAACTTCTATACTATATTTCAGTATATACATACAGTCATCAGACAGAAAATCTCTATATATCAATGACAAATTGACTGAATCAGATGGACTTGATTTATATAATATAATTGCAAAGAGATTTCATAGCTGTTTTCCAGTATGAATTGAAGTTGCTTCCAACAGATGTATATTCTATTTATTGACATCTTTAAGTAGTTCTAAGGCCATACAGGCTTCTCAATATCTTGATTTTACAGTACACTCTGCTAGGACTATTCTAAGATCGGTAAACAATATTGCTACTATTTGATAGTATAATAGTATTTGAAGATAGAAGAGTTCGTCAACTTTAGATCCTATGTAGTAGTTTCAACCAATAACACAACCTCACTCTCTTGGCTTTCAGACCTATTTTTTTTTGTCAAAAACAAATGTAAATATAAATACTTAATTCTATTAGTACTTATAATTTCTATATAAACTTTATATTAATAATAATTTAGGCAGGCATAAGAAGTATGTTAATATACCTTGTTGGATAATCTGTATATAATAAATTGTGGCCATTGAAATATATTAGATTCAATTTGAATCATACTTTCAAACTGGTATCTTGCTAGGACTAATCAAGCAATTGTACAATTCCTCTTTCCTCAGCTGGATTGAAGTATATTAACTGTTTGTCTTCCAAGTATAATGCTAGTTGATAAACAGCAGGATCCTTATCATGTATTTTATAACCAAAAATCTTATAGTATGCTTCAGGAGGAGAGATATATTATGTATTAAGATAGTTCTTAACTTCATCAATTAGTTCACAATCTGGATTTTCATATGCAATCAAAATATTTGCCTTGTCTTCAACTGTATATATATATTTATATATATACTTGACTGCTTTAATAGAAGAATAAACTTCAATATTAATATAAGCATTGTATTTCTTACTTAAGTATAGACTCATTATAAGGTACAATCTGCTGGCTGGAGTAGTTGTAATTATAATATGCTCTACTTAGTGGCTGAATTTGCTTTATAAAGGAGAATACTGAGGAGGTATTGCTTGTAGTCTCTGATGGTCTTCACATATATCTTAGATATCCATTTGTGTCTAAGGTAGTTGCCAGAGTAAATTCCTTGGGCAATCCCTTAGAACATTTGCCATTTATTTCTTGTCCATCTTACATGCAAGGTTCTGCTAGAAACTCTTTACTACAGAGATCATGAACCATTGTTGTTACTATGTACCATAACTCACTGTCATCTGCTAGATTTGGAAATTCAGCTTCCAGAGTCTAATCAAGCTCTTCTGCTATATCAATTTGTTTTGCCAGAATTAAGAGAAGATATGCATGTAGGAGTCCTCACTTTTAGTATTCAATTGTCCATATAAAAGCCAATACAGATCCAAATATCTTCTTCTTTCTAATATTACTTATTAGTACTTTAAATTTAAGATTAATAATATGAACAACTAAATCTAGTCCATCTGATAATGATTGTCTTGGTTTTAAATTATCCTGAATCTTGTTCCAATTAGGATTACAGGTCATAGTTATAAAAAGATCTCCCTTCTTATAATATCAGATAATTGCTATTGAGTCATAATAATTCTTACTTATTTGATGCAGTGATCCTGAAATAGATGAAGAAAGGAGATGGTTACCAACTGTCTCCAGTCTAACTCAAACATCTCCATCAGTTGTTTCTAGCCTTCCCCTGAAATCCTGACAGACTTTGAGCTCTCAACTTAGACTGGTTTTCTCTAATCTAGTGAAGAGAATTTTACTTATTAAAAGCTGCAGCATCAACCAAGGACTCCTGAAACAATCGGTTACTATAGTAAAGAAGTGACTTAATTTTCCTTTGCTTAAAACAATAGTATACATGCCATATTGCAAGAGAAATATGCTTTGAACTAACATGTCCTGTTGTGGGATTCATCTGATGTTCTAGAGCTAGAATTTGCTACTCACATTCAATACCATAAATCTGACAGTTTACTCTACGGGTAGGATAACTTTCTTATACTTTAGTAGAGTAACTACTGATAGCTTAGGAAGAGTAAGAAGCTGTTTGGCATTACAGTTTTGTGTGGTTACCAACCATGATTTAACCATAAAGCATAAAAACTGACCAATTATGACCCTTAAAATGGATTATAAAAGCAGGTTTTGAGGCCAAACCATGGTTGGTAACCAGACAAAACGGTAATGCCAAACAGCCCCTAACTCTCTCATACCTTGGTAGCATAACTACTTGTAGCTTAGATAGGGTAACTACCTGAATCTCGAGTAGAGTAACCTCTGAGATTAAGGTACAGTAACTATGATACCTGAACCTCGAGGAGGGTAACCTCTGAGATCATTGTATAGTAACCATATGCTATACTGGTATATCAACTATACATAGTTTTAGGTAGAGTAACTTTCTTGTATTTAAGTAAGGTAACTACTTGTAGCTCTAGTACAGTAACTACTTAGAGCTCAAGTAGGGTAACTTCTTATACTGAGGTAGGGTAACTATGTGGCCTCTGAGTAGTAATAACTTTATAGTGTTCAGGTAGAATAACTTTCTAATCTTTAAGTAGGGTAACTACTTGTAGCACCTGTAGGATAATTATTTGAGCTCAGGTAGGGTAACTGCCTAGGGCTCAGGCAGGGTAACCTTTTCATATTTTGTTAAGGTAGGGTAACTTTATTCTCCCCTCACATATCACATTTTCTATTTCCAGCATCAAAGCTAACCACTAACTCCTTACCCTTTACGTTTTTTTTCCGCTCTCATTTTACTTTCTTCCCCCTGGTGTCCTTTATGTCCTTCAACCCACCCTAGCTTAGTGCTGTCTTTCCGGGCATTTTAGCATTGTCTCATAGTGCATGTCTCATAGTGCATTTTAGCGCTGTCTTTCCAGGCATTTTGTACTGGTGTTTTTCAGGGGTCTCGAGTACAATAGATACTAATATCACATAGTAGATACATTGTAATGTTAAGAATCCTACAGTGTGGGGAAGTATGACAGGGTTAAGAATCCTACTGGGCGCTGTGATGCAACAGGTAATGATTGTTAATTCGTAGCGACGTGATAGTTCTTAGACCTATACCTACACGATACTGATAATCAGGTCTATTTGACTTCTATCTTATCATGGCTATTCCTATAATCTTCTTAAGTCCTCGTCTAGGACTTAATCATTCGACTTGGGATGAGAGATAGTTTTCTCTCTTGGGAGGAAAGACAATTCTTGGATTTCTTAATATAAATCTTAAAGAGCCTAAAGGTAGGTTTTATTGCAATAACTTAAAGGTAGGAAATAAACAAGAATAACGTGTGAAGAACTAATACTCCGGGTTCTAGTGTTCCTTTATATAGTAGCTCTTCACCTGGCGTGACTCATACTTCACGTCACGTGAACCCTGTGACTTATAACCATGAGTCATGTGAAATCCATCAGCCAACTCCTATGAGTCACTGCGCAACATACCTAAAACCAATCAAAACATACAGACCAAGTCAGGTGCACAACTCATGTCACCGGAGTGAAACCCATGACTCATAAATTGAGTCATGTGCGAAAGTTATAACATCGTCTGACTTACAACTATGAGTCACAAACAGGTAAACATAATAACCTATGGCGCACTAGTCTGTGTCATATGAAATCTCAATATACCTATAGCTCGAAATTCTGAGCTATGTGAAATCTTCCTTGCTTTGTTATAGTTTGTACCATTAGCTCCTGTCTCCCTCAGCCCTAGTCTCTTCAGGCCTCATTCGTTCCTCTATCCTCCGTAATGGCTCCTCCAGCTACCTTTCCCGTCATGGTAGCTGCGATTAATCCTGCAGCCCAGTTGTGCGGTCCTGTCCCTATCTTTCTGATCCTCTTCCGGTTGTCTTTCTAACTCTCTTCCCAACGCGCTGCCTGCTCCTCTTTCTTTTGCCACCTCTCTCTCAAGTTGGCTTACCATCAACTTGGTACCTCTCTTCATGACCTCTCGCAATACTTGTGTTAGCTGAAGGTCTGTTTCCAACTCCGCTATCACTGCCTGCTGATCCTCTGCCTGAGGCAACCATGGCGTAGCTTCTTCTATCCCTTCCTGCCAAGATACTTTCGTGGCTTTCTTCACCTTGGGCCCTTTGAATTTTTAGGCCCTCCTGCTCCTCGACTCCGTCCTCAGAGTCAGTTGGATGTACTATACCAGAGCCGCCGGCTCTCAGGTTGGCAATCTGGCAGGTGACCAGAAGGGGGAAGTCTTGGGTGGCTACCGGTTGGCTTCCCAAGGCCAATATCCCGAGCCTTCCTTTTCGCTTTGGTGTGCTTGGCTCTCGTCGTTGTAGCATCCTATCTATAACTGGTTTGTGTATTCCCTTTCGGTTGTCGGCATTCTCAACACGGGTAAATCCAGCAGATTTACCTAGTTTTAATCTCTGGGTTCTTCCTTGACTGGTGTTAGGGCTCGATACCCCGGGCTTGTTGGCATGATAGCTCTAAATGGGTCGCATTCCGGAGTGTTTTGTAGGGCTACAGGTATCGGCAATCATTGTTAGTCGCAACGGTAGGAGGGTGTCTAGTATAGGATGCGCATTACAGGCCCTGATTCAGGTATGTCCTCAATGCTGGGTGGTTGGTTTATGTGTATATTGTTACTGGAATTGACAGACTGTATTTTGTACATGTTCGAGGTTCTCCCCTGGGTACCAGGTCTTGTTGTGTTCTCGTGAATATTTGTAACGGGCAGGGTTTGAGGGTCGGGTAGCCCAAGACACCACGATCACGACAGGCAGGATTTTGGAGATGAGGTCTAGGGGCAGGGGTACAACAGAAGCGAGTTGTACCAGGTTCAGGATTTCAGAGTTCAGGGTCAGGGCTCAGGGGTTCAAGACGACGCCAGATAATAGAGATTGTAATTTCTAGGTACAGGTGTGCAAATAATATCTAAGTTTATTTATACTTGTCACGTCAAAACATGGCTTATAATCGAGGACCCTCCCAACAGTAGCTTAACACCAACGCGGATACACTGCTGAGACTAGGGCCCTGCTACCCCCGCTAAAAACAGGCACCTAAATACAAGATACCAATCCTCCCTTCCCTTACCATTAACCACTGCGGTGAGCGAGGACTAACACCAAAGCTAAAGTACAAGTCCATCAACAGTTCAGCACCCATCCGTCCCACCTAGCAAGGCCATGGAAATCCTAGCAAAATCAATAAATCACTACCACTGGTAGCGTGCTCTAGCCTCATACATCATTCCTCATTATATCATAACCAAAAAAAAAAATCCAGCAACATGAACCCCACCCGGCATCAAAGGAGGCGTTCCAGCACTGTCCCTTGGAAGGACCATGACACAGGGGCAGTACAAAGCCAGTTTCCCCTAAGCAATCTGTTGAGACAAGCCTAACAGCCATACCCCTTGCACTGTAATAGCCAACCCGAGACACCCCTAGGGCCTTATTTTATAGGTATCCCAACCTATGTCAAGGTATCGATATCCACCTCTTCTTCATGGTTCTCTAAGACCTCAGATTCTTGGGTATCTAGACAGGGGCAAGAAGGGCAGACAGGCGAGTGGGATTTGTGTGGGCCATCACAGTTCACACACCTGGGTGTAGGATGGCTGCAGGGATGGCTGCAAAGATGACAGGTAGCTGTGGGGCAGGAGTGATACCCAGTCGAGGGAGAGAGGAGGCACGAGCAGCAGGAGGCAGGCAGGATGCATTTGATGCTATAGTGGCCAAACTTGTAACAGTTGGCACACAGAGTAGATTTGTGGAAGCGTAGACGGCGTTCGGTACTGTAGGTGTTGGAGAAGGCAGAAAGCCGTTCGCCAACAAAAAGAGGAGCCTTGGGTCCAGTGAAGGGAATAACAACTGTAGAGGTGAGTTTGCCAACACGTGCTAAATCAGAGGTAAGCCACTGCGGCTGTTCCGTAAGAGATAAGCCTGAGTTAAAAGTAGTGAGTCCTTGGGAAAGAGATGCGAGAGAGGTAGAAGTAGTAATGCCATGCACCAGAAGCTGGGTGGTGGGAGTGTAGAGGTGGACAGTAGAAGCACCAGGAATGGGGTGCAAGAAGGAGCCAACTCTGCTGTCAACAGCTCTGGATCTCACTGTGTCCATAGTGGTGAGAGTAACATGCCCGTCCCAAAAGGAGACAGACTGAATCAAAGTAGAGGCCAAAGCCTGGTTGATGCTGGCGCATGGCTGTACCGCTGGAGAAGTAAGGGGTGTAGCGTCGCGTTTGATGATGAGCTGACACTCGCTCATGGTGAGGCCCTTTTTCTTTTCGCTCAGGTGCTTAGCCGCAGTGGAGGAGGGTTTGGCTAGCTTCAGGTGAGGCTTTGTCGGTTTCGGGGGGGGCTTCCTTACTCTGCTAGTGACAGTAGCCCATGAGCGGGGAGCTGTCTGCCTAAGAGGTTAGGCGTGGGGAAGGATAGAGGGGAGGGGAGGAACAGAGGGTTGCGCTGTAGTATTCATAGTAGGAGGTGCTGGCAGGGCAGTGGTGGGAGCATGCTGAGATCGAGTGCAGGCAGGGAGGGCATCCAACTCCTCAGTGAGGGTGAGGGGCTTGGTTAGCCCATCGGTCGCCTTCCTGTAGTCTTCGTGCAAAATTTGCATCATGTGGATTATAATAAGGAAGGCCTTTCCAAACATGTTTGGTGCTGTGAATCCCTGTAACTCAAAGAACTCATGGAACATGCTAATGAAAGCCCTGTTGAGTTTATCAAAGTCATCCTGTGAGTATCGTGGTCCACTTGTAGTGGTGCCACTGCATGGCTGTTGAAGGGAGGCGGGGCCTTGAGGCCGAAAGATAGATGGTAAGCAACCCTGTGAAGCCCCGTTAGGCTGCGTAGGAGGTTGCGGAACGCGAGGGGGTGATGACCCCATGATGGAGATGATGAGGAGAAACTTTGACCCTGGTCGGGCCAAGGAAAGGTATCGTAGTGGATAAGATAACTCCCTGGTATGTAAGAAAGGGTGTTCAGGGGAGGTTACCAGATTGCATAAAGAAAATAACAGATAAAGGGGCACACCCCTTTATATATTAAGGAAATCCTCCATGATCACTAATACAAAGGAAATTTCTTGGCGTCATGCGCAGCCGCGATCCGTCCGTCAGGTTCTGCCGTCTTCCGTTATGCAGCAACGCATCCCAGTCAATTATACAAAGGAAATCCTACTATGCAAGCAAGGAAACCACAACCAACATATGCAACCAAAACTCCATGAATATTCCGTCTCCATAGCTGGGTGGCCATGACAATATTCCGTCCACTTCTCTCTGTATTGTGGGCGACTATAGTGTAAGCGGGAGTCGATTCTTTTTTCCAGTTCATATTCTGATTCGCCGTCGATTTCAATTGGTAGTGGTAGTGGTTTTTCTGGAGAAGGTAGGCTATTGTATTGATATGGTTCAAGCAGGCTGATGTGAAAGGTATTGTGTATCTTCATTGAGGGTGGAAGGTCAAGCTTATAAGCGTGGCTTCGTATCTTTGCCAATATCTTGAATGGTCTGATTTTCTTGTGATCTAATTTTTTCCTTGGTCGCGTGGTCCTGATGTTGTATGGTAGCAACCAAACCATATGTCCTGATTTGAGGTTTGGATCGGGTTTTCTGTGACCATCGTATTCTTCTTTTTGTCGTAGTTGTACCGGGACTATTTCTGTTCATAATATGTCATGAAGTTGACTCAAATCTTTCTTGTCTATTATCTTTCTTTTGAGCATATGACAGATGGTGTCGTGTTCTGGATGTAGGCCATAGTTTGCATATAAGGCTGTTATTTTAATTGTTTCTTGTTTTCCGTTATTGTTCGCAAATTCTGCTGTCGGTAGCCATTTACACCAATTGTCTTGTTGATAATTGATGTATGCTCGAAGGTATTGTTCCAAGATGCCATTTATCAGCTCGGTCTGTCCATCTGTTTGTGGGTGAAATGTGGTACTTAGTTGTCATTCTATTCCCAATTTTTCAGTTATTTCTTTCCACACATCAGATGTGAATATTGATCCTCTATTACTGATGATGTCTTTTGGTAATCTGTGCAATCAGTAAATTTCTTTTAGAAATACCATTGCAAATTGCCGTGCCATCAGATCCATTCTGCAGGCTATGGAGTGACTCATTTTGGTCAGACAATCAACTACCCCAAGAATGGCATTTTGATCATTTGACCTTGGTAAGTCTTTAATGAAATCCAAGGAGATTGATTTCCAGGGTTTTTCTGGTCCTTCGTTGGATTTGAGTAACGCATAAGGTCCATGTCAGACCACTTTGGTCCGTTGGCACATGTCACAGTTTCTGACATATTGTTTGATGTCTTCCCTTATCTTTGGCCAGTAATATCATCGACCAATGAAGTCGGTAGTTTTAGCCATTCCCCGTGGCCTGCGTATGGGGGGTTGTGATGGTCTCGTATGATTTCAGTGCATAATTCTCCTTCATCTGGTATCCAGATTTTTCCGTCACACCACAAGTAATCGTCTCTCCATTGGTATAATCCTAAAGCTATGCCTTTGATTTCCTTTCTTCCTTGTACCAATTTTTCTCTTATTTCCTTGATGTCCTTATCCTGTGAACTTTCTTTTCTGATATCTTCTTCCAATGTAGTTTGGGTATTTATCTCATTCAGTGATTCGTATCCTCTGTCTTCTTCCTCGGGTTGGAAGTATTTTTTTTTGGTAGCAGTATTTGTTGTCTCCATTTGATTCTTTTATCTTCAGGGTCTTTTGGTCAGTCTGTTGATCGTCTGGTTAAGTTATCGGGTTTTACCCCTTCTTTTCCTGCTTGGTATTCGATTTTGAAGTTGTAAGTACTGAGATTTTCCATCCATTGTATTTGTCATTCATTAAGTTCCTTTGTAGTCATGAAGGGTACTTGGTTTTTGTAGTACATGAGTATCTTGATGGGAGCTTGGTTCTTTTGAGCATATCTTTTCTATTCCTTCAGGGCTTGAACTATTGCTAATAGTTCTTTATCGTAGACGTTGTAGTTGCATTCTGTGGGGGTTATTGTTTTGGATCTGCAAGCTACTGGTCACCACTTTCCATCTTCGCATTTCTGCCACAGTATGCCTGAGCATACATATTTTGACATGTCAGTTTCAATGATCATTCCTTCCTTGGATCGAAATGTAGCAGTATTGGTCCTTGGTTGATCTTGGTTGGAACTTCATTGAAAGTCTCCTTTTCCTGACCTCCACAATCCCATTTGACATGCTTCTTCGTTAGGTTATATAGAGGTTTGACCGTTCGACCAAAACCCTCTATAAACCTTCTATAGAAATTGTAGAATCCCATAAAACATTGGATGTTGGTTTTGTTTTTTTGCGTATTCCTATTCCCATATTGCTTTGGTTTTAACTGGACCCATTTGTACTCCTTCTCCATTGATGATAAATCGTAGGTATTCGGTTTCTTCCTTATGGAATCCGTATTGGCTGGGTTTGCATCGCATTCCTGATTCCTTGACATTGGCCAGTAGGTTGCTGATGTCGTTCTTGTGTTGTCTCATATCTTGGGAATATATAAGTACATTGTCGAGATGGATGACACAGCATATATCCACGTACTTGTGAAGTACTTTATAGATCCTTCTTTGGAAAGAGGTGGGTGCGTTAGTTAGCCCGAACGGCATAACCAGGTATTGGTATATTCCATAGTTTGTAGTGAATGTGGTTTTCCATTCATCTCCTTTTATGACTCTGACCTTGTAGTAGGCATCCCAAATATCTAGTTTAGTGAAGTGTTTGGCTGAAGCTAGTAGATCCAATGCTTCTCCTATTAAAGGTAGCGGATACCGATCATTTTTTGGTCTTTCATTGAGGGGTCGATAATCAATATACAGTCAGAACTTCCCATCCTTCTTCTTGATGAATTAAATAGGTAATCCTCCATTGGCGTAGGATAACTGGATCCATCCCCTTTCCAGATTTTGTTGAATATATTTCCTTAGTTCTTCAAGCTCAGTTTCTCCCAAAGGGTATATTCTTTTTCGTGGTAACCCTTTGCTGCATTCTTCGAAGTTAATCTCCAAGTCAATGCCCAGTCGGTAAGGAGTTAGCTTTGTGGAGTCTTTTTCTTGGAATAAGTCCAGATGGTAGTAGTATTCTTGTGGTACCAGCATATCCAACTGTTCGTCTTTTGCTAGTGGTTTACTTCTTATTCCGAGCTCCATGCTAATGTTAAACTTGACTAGGTTGGTTCCGGCATCTTGGGAATCCCATTTGAGGATCCCTGCTGTTTCTCCCTGGCGGTAGTACTTTCTCAAAGCACATACAGATATTTGGTTGATGTCGATCCTTTTTGGTTGCACTTCCTTGGTCGTACTTTCTTGGTCCATACTACCGAACCCTTTGGCTCCCCTCTTGGTCTTGGCCAAGCTTTCCACTTCTTGGAGTTCTTGTTTGTTGATCTGTTCAATTATCAGTTGTGCGACTTTCTTGCCTTTTTCCATCTTACACTCTTTGTCGCTCTGGTTGACTATGACAACCTTGCATTCACCTAGATAGTTAGCATCTATTACTCCAGCATTGATAGTGAGTGTATGCTTGACTGCGAGACTACTGCATGGTGCTATACACCCAGAGGTGCCTCAAGGTAATTGTATGACTATTCCAGTTAGGACAATTAGGTGCCCATTGGCTGGTATCTTAACTTCCTCTTTGGTATACAGGTCATGCCCTACTGCCTTCTCGGACCCTCTTGGGGGTATCTTTGCCACAAGGCTTAATCTTGGAACTTTGATCCTTGCATCCACTCTTGGTCGTACCCGGTTGAACTGCACCTTCCAGTTTTTTTCGATCACTTCTTCTTTGGGAGTTGCGTATACCACTGACGAACTGTTGAGACACCATGTCGTACATCGTTCGCTGTCAACGGTTACTTTTTCCCTTTTGTCATTTAGGGTAAGATTATATTGTCTTAACCATGGGATCCCTAGGATAATTTCATGGTGTTGTAGATTTGCTACTTTGAAGATGGCCACTTCCCGATGGTCTCCAATTTCCATAGGTACTTGCATGGTATAGGTAATAGGTCCCATTGTACTGCGTTTTACATCTGGGAGGTAAATCTGGTTTTCGTATTTTGCTTTCTTGGTTCTTAGTTAATATTTTTTGCAGACTTCTTCATGAATAAAGTCTTCCATTGCTCCTGAATCGAGTATTGCATGTATTGTTATACCTTGTTGTTTGTTGTTATAAATGGTGGTTTCGAGCATGATATAATCAGGATCGTTATTAGCAGTTTTCTGGCTTAAAAGAGTATCATAGTTGGCCATTGAGATGGATTTGTCTTTCGGCGGGTCCTGCAGACCATCTATTGCTGGGGAGATTCGTCTTTTGCCACTATCTCATATTTGTCCTTGATTTCGATTTCCCTTAAGTTGCTGTATGGCTAGAACCTGGGGCTTGGTATTAGGTTCTGTCAGTTTCTTCCATGGTTTGGAGCTGGGTTGGCAGGTCATCTGCAATCCTTGATCATGTGCCATCCTATTCCACATCTTAGGCATAGATTGTTGTTTCGTCGCCAAAGGTAGTAGTCTTTTGCGAGGTTGAGGGATGGTCTCTTTCTAGTGGTGTCCAGGTCCATAGGATCTCCTCCTTGGGGAGTGGTTCTGAAAGTTCCATTCGGGTTCCTAGGTATACTTCTTCCTCGTCTGGAAAGGTGACTGGACTTGCGGTTTCTACCGAGTGTTGACTTCCTTCTCTTAGTGCTTGTTCTAATTCTTCTGGTCCAAATCCATCATCTTGGAGGTCCAAATCTGGTTCTTGATCTTCGTTGAATGAAGCCGTGGTGTAATAGTTAAGTCTCATGTTGTAGACATATTCTAATATTAACAATCCTACTGGGTGCTGTGATGCGACAGGTAACCATTCTTAATTTGTAGCGAGGTGATAGTTCTTAGGCCTATGCCTACGCAATACTGATTGTGAAGTCCATTTGACTTCTATCTTATTATGCATATTCCTCTAATCTTCTAAAATCCTCGTCTAGGACTTAATCATTCGAAATGGGATGAGAGAGAGTTTTCTCACTTGGGGGGAAAGACAATTCTTGGATTTCTTAAGATCAATCTTAAAGAGGGTAAAGGTAGGTTTTATTGTAATAACTGAAAGGTAGGAAATAAGCAAGCAGAACATGTGAAGAGCTAATACTCGGGGTTCTAGTCTTCCTTTATATAGTAGCTCTTCACTTGGCGTGACTCATACTTCCTGTCATGTGAACCCTGTGACTCATAACTATAAGTCATGTCAAATCCATCAGCCTACTCCTATGAGTAATTGTGCAACAAACCTAAAACCACTCAAACTATAACAAGCAAGTCAGGTACGCAGCTCGCTTCACCTGAGTGAAACCCATGACTCATGAATTGATGCATGTACAAAAGTTGAAATATCGTGTGACTCACAACTGTGAGTCACCAACAGGTAAACATAATAACCTATGGTGCACTAGTGTGTGTCACGTCAAATCCCAACATAACTATAGCTCCAAATTCTGACGTATGTGAAATCTGCCTTACTTTGTCCCACTTTGTAATACCCTACCCCCTGACCAAGCGGTACAAGTCCTGGAAGGATCCTATAACAGGCTACATCACGATTCTGGGTTCGGACTCGACCAGCCTGAACGAGACCCACTTTAACTTGGTGACATCTTTCGGCCGCTCGCTTCTCCCCATGGCTGGCCGCATCAATGAAATTGAGGCTAGGTACCACCCTGACGGCGTTCCCGAACTGGTTCATTAGATGAAAATCTTGCTTAAGGACACACTAAGGAAACTTTCGACAATGAATGAGAGTAGCAACACCAGGGATGATAGTGGTGGTAATGTCATTGCATGTCTGAGTAAGTATTATGCGCTATGTGTTTCGAACTATTACAGTACTAAAAAATCTTCTTAGTAGCCAAACCTGACTGGTCCTCTCCTTCAAGTTACTGCCCACGGGTGGTAGGGATCCACATCCTTCACGGAATGGGTGCTCCGGCTGGTAACCAGCCTTTCTTGTACCTCTCGTGGCATTCCCCTAATGACAACCACGGAGTGGCATCGGGGGTCCTAGAATCTGGAGCATAATGGAAGTGCTCTGGATGATCAAGGCGCAGTGAGTGGAGAAGGAGGTTTGGTACCCCAGGTACTTGATCAGTGTGACAGGTCAGGGTGCCCAGTCAGGGGGTCCAGAACCCCGAAACTGTTGGGCTCTCGCTGACCTCATCTTCTCACATGGACATGAGGATGTCCGTGTTTGGTTCATTACAATCCAGTAGGACGGGGAAAGAGCCCCCTGACCTAATGGTTCTGGAGTCATGTCAGGGAGAGGGAGAGGAGCAGGGTGACCAGACGCCTGAGCCAGGTGGTGGCCGATATCCCTTTTTTGTCAGAAATGTCTGGGATCGCTATCCGCTAACTCAAGGTACTTGGGGAACCATGCAAGAGGAGGAGACCAATGGCGAAGATAAGAGGCCAGAGGACTAGGATGAGGTTGAGGATATGATGCTACCAGGCATAAGAGATGAGGTTGTTGTCCTTGACGGGACTGTGATATGATTTAAAAGTTGACATACTCGCAGACAAAAACGTTATAGCTAATTACAAACACCAGATGAAGAATGCGGTACTAGTCAATCTCCGACAGCACCACCCTCTGGGAGCCAGTTTTTTCCCTCATCAGGTATGTGGTCAGTCGCCCCTTCTGTAGCAAAAATCCACCACCAACCAAGAATGCTGCTCCCCACCACGAACCTGCATCCCAGTACCATCACCCCACTGCTATGCCAGCACCAATCCCTCCTCTACTAGAACCTGTATCCCAGCACCATAACATCTCCCCTGTACTAGAACCAACACCTCCACCACTGGAACCTGTGTCCTGGGGCCGTCACCCCCCAGGGCCATAAGAAGAAACTCCTCCCTCTCCAGAACCTGTGTCCCGGTACTGTCAGGTGTCCCCAATGTGAGAACCAACACCTCCGCTACTGCATCCTGTGTCCTGGGACTGTCACCCACCCTAGCTACGAGAACAAACCCCTTACCATCCAGAACCTGGGTCCTAACAGTATCGCGTCCCCCAGTGCCGAGAAGCCACCTGGGCCCCTCGAGAACCGATGTCCCAGGGCCGTCACCCCCCACGGCTGCAAGAACCAGCCCCTGCCCTCCCGGAACCTGTGTCCCACCCACACCGCATCACCCCGTACCATGAACCAACCCCTACTCCTGCAGAACCTGTGTCCTGCCAGCATCGTGTCTCCCAGTGCCAAGAACCAACTGCTGCACCTCGGGAACCTGTATTCCCAGGCGGTTGCTGTCATGGCCACCCTGCCATGGAGAGGGAATGTGCATGGGGCGCTGGTTGCGTTAATTAGTTGGGCTTTCTTAGTTGCTATGTGAGCAGTTTCTTTTCTACTTTTATTGGTACACATTGCCATGTGACGGAACTTGACAGACAATGATGGAGAGATCGCGGTTGCACATGACACCAAAGGTTTTCTTTTGTATTTGTGATCAGGGAGGATTTTTTTCTATATAAGGGAGTGTGTCCCCAGATATTTTATGTTCTTTATGCAATCTGGAAATCTCCTTTGGACACCTTTGCTTATGTGCCAGGGAATTATTTTATCCACCAAAATACCTTCTCTTTGGCCGGACCTGGGTCAAAGTTTCTCCTCATCATCTCCATCATGGGGTCATCACCCCTTCTCGTTCCACTCCCCTCTATGCAGCCTGACAGGGCTTCGCAGAGTTGCTTATCACCAACTCTTTAGCCTCAAGGTCCCTCCTTGCTTAAACAGCCACACAGTGGCACCACCACAAGTCTACTACGATACTCGAGTGACAACTTTGATAAGCCCAATAGGGCTTTCCTGACCCTGTTTGATGAGTTCTTTGAGTCCCAAGGTTTTCGAAGCGCCAAACCCCTTTGGAAAACCCTTTCCCATTAGTATCCACTTGATGCAAATTTTGCAAGAAGACTACAGGAAGGCGACTGATGGGCTAACCCAGCACATCACCATCCTCACTGTGGTACTGGATCTCCTCTGGGCCTCCACTCTATTTCAGCCTGCTCCTACTACTGCCCCACAGGCGCCACCTGCTACCAGCACCACAGAGCAGCCCTCTGTTCCTCCCCTACCTCCTGACCTTCCTCATACCCAGCCTCCTGGCCTGGCAGCCCCTCCCTCTTAGGCTACAGTTGCTCGGAGGGCCAAGAAGCCTTCTCCGAAACCTGCAAAGCCTGGCTGAAAGCCAGCCAAATCCTCCTCTACCTTGGCTAAGCCCCTTACTGAAGATACAAAGTGCCTCACCATGTGTGAGCGTCGGCTGATCATCAAGCGATATGCCACCCATCTTACCATCACTGCTGTACAGCTACCCGACAGCATCAATCAAGCTTTGGCCTCCACTCTCATTCAGTCAGTCTCCTTCTGGGATGGGCATGTCACTCTCACCACCATGGACATGGTTAGAGACACAACTGTCAACAGCAAAGTTGGCATCTGCTTGCACCGTATTCCTGGTACCTCTACTGTCCACCTCGACACACCTGCCACCCAGCTTCTGGTACATGGCATCGCTACCTCCACCTCTATGGCATCACTTGCCCAAGAACTCACGACATTTAACTCAGGCTTATCTGTTACTGAGCAGCCTAGGTGGCTTACCTCTGGTCTAGCACGTATTGGCAAACTCACCTCAACCGTGGTTATTTCTATCACTGAACCCAAGGCTCCTTCCTTCAGTAGCAAATACCTCTCTGCCTTCTCCAACACCTATCAAACTGAGCGCCATCTACCCTTCAACAAATAGACTCAGTGTATCAACCGCCATAGGTTTGGCCACCATAGCATCAGATGCATCCTGCCAGGATCCTGCCGCTGGTGCCACCTCCATCACCGTACTGGGGATCACTCCTGTCCTACTAGTACCTGCTGTCTTCGGGGCCTACTATGGAGCCATGCCATACTCAGGTGTGTGAACTGTGATGGCCCACACGAATCTCATTCGCCTGTTTGCCCTTCTCACCCTCGTCCAGTTACCCAAGAATCTGAGGCTGTGGGGAAATATGAAGAAGAGGTGGAAATGGGTGTCTTGACATAGGTTGGGATACCTATAATGATAAAGCCCTAAGGGTGTTTTGGGTTGGCGAGTATGGTGCAAGGGGTGTAGCGATTAGGCCTGCCTCGGCTTATTGCTTAGAGGAAACTGTCTTCGTACTACTCCTTTGTCATGGCCATTCCAAGGCACAGTACTAGAATGTTTTGTTAGGTGCCCGGTGGGGTTGATATTGGTGGATTTCTTTTGTTATGAGGTCATGAGGGATGGGGAGTGAGGCTGGAGCAATGCTGCCAGTGGTAGTGATTTATTGATTAGGCTGGCATTTCTGTGGCCTGGCTAGGTGCAGCCCATGGGTGCCGGACTGTTGATGAACTTCTACTTTAGCTTTGGTGTTGGTGCTCGCTCCCCAGATTGGTTAATAGTGTGGGGACGGAGTATCACTATCCGGTATTTAGTTGCCTGTTTTTAGCGGAGGTAGCAGGACCCCAGTACCAGCGGTGGATGGCGACCAGCATTAAGCTCTTCTTAGGGGGGTGCTCGATCGTAAGCCATGTTTTGGCGCGACGAGTATAAATAATCTTAGATTGAGTTTGGACACCTGTACCTAGGAATTACATCTCTCGTGTACCCCGCGTCCTCTGGAACCCGTCAACCCTGACCCTAAACACCTGAACCCCATACCTTGCACCCCTCAGTTAGGTTGTATGCCTATTCCTAGACCTCACCTCTAGACTCTTGCCTGTCCTGATTGTGGTGTTCCTTGAGCTACCTGCCCCTCGGACCCTGTCTGTTATACAAGATTGCATCCACCAGGACTCAACCCATACCCAACCATGCCACCCACCTCTCTGGAAAGATCAAGGGCCCCGTCCAGGAACTTGGAGCCCTGGGGGATGAACACATCCAAGGCGTGCTACACGCCCAGTGACTCGACCAGTTCACCCTCACTAGGGACCTGTCCCATCGAATCATGTGCACACCCACTCCCCCTCCCTGACAAGCTACCCGCGTCCCCCCCAAACAGACCCCTCTATACCAACAGTTGTAACGACACTGCAACCTCCTAGTCCAAGAACAAGAGGATGGCCGTACCGAAGGCCAAGGTCTTGATGCCCGCCTCCTGATTGTCGAAGCCAATCTCAGACAGGACAACGTGACCATCACGTCCCTGAACACGGCCCTCGCTCTCATGCCAGCTGCCAGTACTGCCGCCCCGGCTGGTGGGAACAAACAAACTTCGATCCCAGACCCTGAACAGTTCTACAGTACAGCTGAAAAACTCCGTCCCTTTGTCAGCCAGCTACGGATGAAACTCCAGCGTGACAACTGCCAGTTTACCAGTGAACAACACCATCTCAGCTAGGCCATTGGCCTCCTCCGTTAACACATCTATGACCAGATCCAACACCGGGTCTTAGCTGACCGCATTGACTTTGACAACATCACTGCATTTATCGCAGAACTGGAACAAGCCTTCGGTGACCCTAACAGGGTCCAAACAGGAGAAACTGCTTCAAGGAGCCTCCAGCAAAAGAACAGGCCTTTTGTGGAATACTTCAGCAACCTCCAACGTCTGGCAGTCAATACCTACTGGAACGATGCCGCCCAACGCACCTCCCTCTACCAGGGTCTCAGCGGGAAATTAAAGGATGTCCTGGTACACGTCTTCCCCATCCCAGAAACCCTACACGACTCCGTCTCCCTCCTCAAATAGCTAGATAACAATGTCGGTGCGCGGGCTGCCGAAAAGAAAGGCTCTTTTTCCTCCTCCAGGTGAAATTCCACTCCGACTGCGCCATGCCCCCCTGCTCCTATTGTGCCTCCGGACTTCACCACTACCAGTACTGCCTCCGGCCCCATGGACCTCTTCACAGGTCATCGAAAGCTTACTCCTACTGAACGGCAGGATAGAATCAACCGTGGCCTCCGCCTTTACTGTGGAGGACATGGGCATATGTATCGTGCTTGTCATAACAAATGACCCCACCCCATGCACCGTGCTAGCACCCATCCTGTAGCCGCTTCTGAGGACCCCCTCCCTGCCCAAGAAGAGTCGGAAAACTTGTAGTCCCATGTACAGACTCCGGCACTGACATGGAACATGTTAAGTCTTCTCCGAGTTTAGTTATTTCTAGTTTATCTCGGGACGAAATAGAAAATAGAATTGAGGATAACCAATTCGCAGTCGCCTGTGATATCATCGACAACCAAGATGTAATCTGAGCCCATGCCCTTATTGACTCTGGAGCAAGTAGATATGCCTTCATAGATAAAGACTTTGCTAGCCATCACTACCTCCCTGTATCCCAACTCAAAGAACCCGTCCACCTTTCTGTCATCGATGGGAGACTCATCAGCTCCGGGGCCATTACCCATATCGCCTGCTTCGACCCAAAAATAACTGACCACCTAGAATCCGTCCCCACCTTTATCACGAAACTTGGTGCTTACTCCCTTACACTTCGTATTTCTTGGTTGAAACAACACGACGTTACTATCCACTTCGCCTCCAATACTGTTACCTTCAAATCCGACGATTGTTTCAAACACTGCACTATGGATGTAACTGGTATCCGCAGAATCGAATATGGAATACCCCACTTCCTCAAAGCATATGCCATCCAACGCGCTCTTGATTATACAGGGTTGGAACAACAGAAAGTCAAGGAAATCGTTCTCCCCTAATACCGCAACCTCCTACCATTGTTCCTAGAAAAAGAACAGACCCAACTGCCCCCTAGTCGACCAGGCTAGACTAGGAAATACCCCACAACCCTGGCTTCACCCCTCCCTGTGGTCCTCTCTACAACCTGTCCCCGCCTGAACTAGCCGCCCTGAAAGGATAAATTAACGAGAATCTGGAAAAAGGCTTTATCAGTCCTTCCACCTCCTCTGTGGCCGTGCTAGTACTGTTTGTCAAGAAGAAGGATGGTACCCTGAGGCTTTGCGTCAATTACCGGGAAGTAAATGAAGGTACTATAAAGGACCGCAGTCCCCTCCCCCTGTTAACTGAAACCTTTATGAATATTGCCAACACCAAAATCTATTCCCAACAGGACATCCGAGGGGCCTACAAGCAAGCCCTCGTGAAAAAGAAACATCCCTGGAAGACCACCTTCGGCACCCACAATGGCCTCCTCGACTCCAATGTAATGCCCTTCGGCCTCACTAACGCCCCCGCTACCTTCCAAGCTTTCATCAACAAGGTCTTATATCAGGGACTCGACAGGTTCTCCACAGCGTACCTCGAGGACATCCTGGTATCCAGCAAGACATCTCAGGAATATGTCGAACATGTACGCTTCGTACTGAAAGTCTTACAAGTGGCCTATCTCGAACCCAAGCCACAAAAATGCGAGTTCCATGTCATCCACGTGGAATACCTGGGCTTCATCATCAGCGCAGAGGGTATCTGGATGGACAACACCAAGGTGGAAACTGTCCCTATTTGGCGCATACCTGACTGGGTACACGAATTCCATGCCTTCTCAGAATTTAGCAACTTCTACCGACCGTTCATGTGTAGCTTCTTGTGTCTGGCTCATCCCCTCACCGCCCTCACCAGAAGGAACCATCCTTTCGTGTAGACCCCCAAATGTCCGAAGGCATTCGAATCGTTAAAAGAGGCCTTTACTACTGCCCCAGTCCTAGCCCACTTCAACTTCTATAAGGAAGTGATTATCAAAACCAATCCCTCCGATTTCGTCACTACTAGTGTCATGTCGTAAAAGGACAACCATAGAACTCTCTACTCTGTCGCATTCTACTCTCGCAAACATAGCCCAGCTCAATGCAACTATCACATCTATGATAAGGAGCTCATGGCCGTAGTTAGAGCCTTTGAAGAATAGCGATATTACCTCCTCAGAAGACAGGTAACAATCCTGGCAGACCACCTCAACCTCAAGCACTTCATGACCAAGAGACTATTGAACAATCAACAGGCCCGTTGGTCCGAATTCCTGTCCCAGTTCAATTACCAGATCAAGTACCAGCCTGGAAAGCTAAACGGCAAGGCTGATGCTCTAACTTGGATGAAAAACAGGACGCCAGAGGAGGTGGAGGAACGGAAGAGCCACCGAACCCAAGTAGTGTTGAAGTCTCAGCCTCTCAGTTTGTTGCCCAACATTACGCTCCCTACAGGAGCATCCCCTATTGAAGAACTTTGGAAGGAGGCCTATGAAGCGGATACTATTGCAACCAAGGTCCTCCATCCCCTGGACAAGGGTGATCAACATTCCCGCCTCCTATCAGTAAACGAATGCAGACATAAGGGGGATGAGCTCCTCTACCGTGATTGGATTTACATCTCTCGACATGATGAGCTATGCCTGTGGCTGATACAGGCGTGCCATGACCGGCCTTCAGCCAGACACCCAGGATGTGCCAAGACCCACGAACTTATATCCTAACGTTATGGCTGGCCTGGTATGAGACAGGACATCGGATGCTTCGTGGCCAACTGCCATGTCTGTCAACAGAGTCGTACCTCCCGGCACGCCGTGTTTGGCATCCTGCACCCACTACCGATACAGGACCGCCCTTGGGAACATATCTCCATAGACTTTGTTAAGGGCCAGCCCTGGAGCTAGGGAAATGATGCTATCTTGGTGGTGGTGAATTGGATGTCCAAAATGCGCTACCTAATTGCCTGTCCTACTACTATTAACACTCCTACCCTTGCCAACCTGTATCTTTGCTCTATCTGGAAACTCCGCGGCATCCCCAAGACAATCACCTCTGACTGGGGTACACACTTCACTGCTCACTTTTGGGAAACCATATATAAGAGACTACAAGTCAAACGAAAAATTTCTACCGCCTTCAACCTCCAAACGGAGAGCCAGATGGACCTCATCAATGCCATCATGGAACAGTACCTTAGGGGTTTCGTCAATTACCAACAAGACAACTGGTCCCACTGGCTGCCCATGGCAGAGTTCACAGCCAACAACGATGCCTCTGAGTTTACCGGTTTGTTATCCTTCTTCGCTAACCATGGCTATAACCCCCATATGGACTTCTTAGATACCCCTGACGAAGCCCCCGATGAACCCAGGTCCAGCATGTTCATGGCCCACATCAAATATATCCACAATCACCTGAGAGCCTAGATTGCCTTCGCCCAAGACCAACAACAGGAATATGGCGACGAAGGGAGGCTTCCAGCCACTCACTTCCAGGTTGGAGACTATGTCTGGCTGAACGCAAGGAATATTCGCACCAAATGGCCTTCCCGGAAACTAGACAACCAACATTTCAGTCCTTACCCTGTCCTCGTCCAGATCGGGACCCATGCCTACTAGTTGGACCTTCCTCCTACGATGAAAATCCATAACATAGTCTACATTATCCTCCTTGACCTTGCCGCCCACAATCCCCTCCTGGGACAAGAAACTGCACCACCGTCTGTGGAGGAAGAAAGAGAACCTGAGTGGCAAGTAGAGGAGGTACTGGATGCCAAGGTCGTCTGAAACCAGCTACGATACCTCATACATTGGAAAAGGTATGCTGAGGCCACCTGGAAACCGGCCGACTCGGTCGATGGACTCCAGGCCCTAAACCTGTTTCATGAATGTTACCCCCATAAGCTAGGCCAATTACGTGACTAGCTCGCCTCAGGGGACTTCGGCGTCAGAGAGGGCAGCTAGTGTCATGGCCACCTGTACATGGAGACCGAACATGCAGCGGGCGCTGGTTGTGTTTATTAGTTGGGTTTTCTTGGTTGCTATGCAAGGGGTTTCTTTTGTACATTTATTGGTACCCGTTGCTGTGCGATGGAACTTGACAGAACATGATGGAGACATTGGAGCTGCACGAGACTCCAAGGGTTTTCTTTTGTATTAGTGATCAGGGAGGATTGCCTTCTATATAAGGAGGTGTGCCCCCTTATATTTTATGTTCTTTACACAATCTGGTAATCTCCTTTGGACACCTGTACCTAGGAATTATATCTCTCTTCTATGCTGCGTCCTCTGGAAGGAGTGAACCCTGACCCTGAACCCTTGAACCCGGTACCTTTTACCTCTCAGTTAGGTTGTATGCCTATTCCTTGTAACGGGGGCTCCCTTAGGTAAATGGTTTCTAAGGATGCGAATGGGCCAAACTTCAAATCTCTCCAACACAGGTCTTGTAATCGTAAAACTTAATATGGTTAAGGTCAGGCTTATCTCAATTAAAGTCTGTCGAGAGGATATTGATTCTGTCAGGGTAGGAGAGTCCTCGTGTAATCTTCAAGTAGTCAGAGTTATACCAAAAACTCCCCCATCAGGTTACCCCGACCATCCGGAGTATGCCCTTCTCCGTAAGGGTTGCCCCGGCACCATTACCGTGTCTCCAAAATGGCTAAGGTGTCAGCGCAGTCCAGCAGAATTCTCCTGTATGCACATCAGTTCCTGCGAGGTGTTTACCAATATACCTGCCAGAGTAAAAACCTCTGCACATCGGTGTCTCGTTAGTGGCTAACTGTCGAGACGCCTAGGAAAGCTCACTAAATGACTCTCTTCCCATATGCTATGACCTATGCAAGCTCCCGTAGACATCAGCTGTCTCCCGGCTAAGCTCTATCTTTCTTGACTACAAACTTAGAGGGTCTACAGCGCTCCCACGTCGAGCTGTGTCAGTGGCGGGACCCATGGGCGCTGCCCATTATCTCTTACCCCTGGCACACCACTCAGGATAATAAGTATCATGCTATTAGAGTCTCCAAACAACCTCCAAAGAGCCTACGGCAAAGGGGCATGTATAGACTTGATTGGTGTAAATCCTTCCCAGATGTCTCTGGTACTACGCGGGACTACTCTGGGGACCCTTCCGGATAGCTCACGCTAACTCCGTCAGTTTTTGTCCGTTTTTCTCCGTTCAATTTGGAGAAGGTACCTGACCTTCTCACCTTCACCCCCTTATATATCCTGCGAGTAGCCTCCGGTCGGACGGACCGCAGCGACGTATACAGTGTTATGGACATCTCTTCATGAACTCCATGTAACTAGTAAGATGGCAACTCCACCCATTTTGGCCCATGACGCCCGGGGCAAACCCTGGGGCCACAGGTACCTGTTAGAAATAATTTTACCAAGTTACAACCTGTTCAGAGCACTATAGCTCCTCCCGTAGTATTCCGATCAACGTGCAACCAAGTGCCCGTCGATCGTTATTGCGTAACAAACGATCCTAACATTTCCCCAAATTCCTCCAAGAATCTTTGCGACAGAACGTAGGCTAATAGTGTCCCAAAGGTAGGGTAAGTATGTCCATAGTAACATGAAACTGGTCTCAATAGTAGGGTAACGTGACTCTCCTAGAGGGGGTAAACTTACCTGGCCTTCCGTCCTAACCTTGGGCCGGAGCGGACCTAGTCACTTTTACTTCCACTACTTAGGCACACCTAACATGGGCGGTGGTCTTATTACCCATGGCGTAGTTATTACCTGTAGAATTTCCTGTGCATGCAACCAACTCCACACCAAAACGTTCACAAAACAATGCCAAAACAAATCGACAAAAAGCGAAAAAGATATGACGAGCATGAGCAGAAGCTCCAGAAGGCAATTGCGGATGTCAAATCAAACCCTGAAGCAAAATTAAGTCATGTTGCGGTCCACTACGAGGTAAATCAGAAAACCTTGTCCAACCGACTGAATAGCAAGACCAAACCTGCATGCAAAGCTCATGTGGACTAAATGATACTTGCACCTGAAGAAGAGATCAGTGTTTTAGAGTCGGTTGAAAAGTGAGATGCATTGGGCTTTCCTCCCAAGCATAAAGAGCTTGTTTGAACAGTCTTAAATCTCTATAATTGTCACCATGAAGGCAATATGACAATTAAGACCGTCGGAGATCATTACGTCACATGGTTTTTGGCCAGGCATAAGGAGGTAGCAACTATTGTATCGAAGGCCATGGACCATGAGCGCATGCTAGTTCAGAATCCTGAAAAATCAGAAGATTTCTTTAAGCACCTTACTGAATGCCTGGCCAGCGACAAAATTGATCCTGAGGTCTTCTGGAACTTTGATGAGAAGGGATTTCAAATGGGAAAAGGAGGAGGAGCCAATGAACTAGTTAAATCCCGAGTTCGGATGAAAACTCTGGGGAAACGAATGCAGCAGGGGAACCGAGAGTGGGTTACGTTGATTGAGGCAGTCTCAGCTCTTGGAAAAGTTCTCCCTGCATTTTACATCTATGCCGGCAAAGCCCACTATGCTGGATGGCATAACAAATCAGGAATTGATAGCAGAACTGTGTTTAGCTTCACAGATAATGGCTGGACTCAGGATTACATTGGCTTAAAATAGCTGAAAAGCCACTTCGATATCTTCACTCCTCTGTAACCAGAAGTGGAGTTTAGTCCGTTCGGTTCAAGGATTGTAACCGGAACTGGAGTTTAGTCTGTTCGGTTCAAGGATTTGTTTTATGTTTTGTTTTATTTGTGGTTTAGAGTATCCTTTGATACTCAGTTTGTTTTATTTGTGGTTTCGAATATCCTTTGATACTCAGTTTGTTTTATTTGTAGTTTCAAGTATCCTTTGATACTTAGTTTGTTTTACTTGTGGTTTCGAGTATCCTTTGATACTCAGTTTGTTTTATTTGTGGTTTCGAGTATTCTTTGATACTCAGTTTGTTTTACTTGTGGTTTTCAGTAAGGAACATATGGGAACTCGCCCATGCAGGACATGGACGAAATCTTGTATTTAAAGACTGCTGATTCCCTTAAAGAAACAGCACACTTCGACAGGCAGAGTATTTCTAATATACTTGGTTGAACGGTTACCTCTTCAAGTCCCTATTCTTTATATCTTTCTCTTGGAGCCTCCCTTAGTACAGTATGCCCATAGGTTGTAGATCAACTTGTGTGCTACTCCTATTGTACCCGGAAGCGTGATTAGTACCTCGGTGCGAACACATTACATCCTCCATCTAAACCTGGAAACAAATACCTTCTACTCTGTGATAACCACTCATCTCATGTTACCTATGAGTTTCTTGAATTCTGCTTAGCAAAGAATATTATCTTATTCTTCTTTCCATCTCATGCCACTCATATTTTACAACCTCTGGATGTTGGTGTATTCTGTTAGGCGGCAGCCAATTCTAAGTCAAACGAATTGTAACCGGGGCCAATAAGGTTTCTTGGAGAGTAGTCAAGAAAGCTTGTAACAAAAGTATGTATCAAAGTATAATGAATATATTGATAAGATCTCTTCTCTGTTCGCTGATGATTCTGAAAGCTAAGAAGGCACCTCGATATTTATATTCCGCATCTGGGTGGTTGCGGGCTACATCTATCTATCACCAAACAATGTACCGTTCCTAATTTCTATCCCCTACTATCGTACGGGGATCCCGTTTGATCCTGACAAACTTTGCGTCTTGCTCGGACTACGGTCTGCATGCGTTGTCGTGTTTCCGTGAGGGCGTTCGAAACCTCTACGGCGAAAAGGTATGATTCCTTCATCTTGGAGGTTTAGGTATGAGCGAGTGGTTTCACCTCGAGCCAACTGACCATCCTCGTTACTTTGACTGGAGTGATCAGCTCAGTCGAGAGTCTTATCAAATGCCTCGTTGTCTTCACAACTTGACTGCATTGACTTTGAGGACTTTCCGCTATGATCGGACTAGTCAACGTCGTGGGAAAGTTCCTCATCCACAGATAGGCCTCCGGTTGGCTCTACACTGTGCGAGCACTAGACTGGGCTCCGTGCCTCGTCCTTACAGGCACGTCCCGATAACTCATTGGACTGTTGGCGATATTGTCCCAACACTTTCTGTCTATGTCCGAGGTGGTCAACCTCGCCTAGCTCGTAGCTCCATGGCTACCTGTCCGATTGACTCCATTCTACTTTTCAGACATGGCCTGAGGTCCCCTCTTATATATCCTGCGAACAGTTTCCAGTCGGATGGACGGCGACGACATATACGGTTTTATGAAGCATGCTTCGTTTTCACCGGTTTATACTGTCGGGACACCAAATTCCGCTGACACTATTACTGCGTGCAGGGCCAACGGCGGGGCCGGAGGGGGGTGTTGGCTATGAAATCTTCGCGGTTTTTAGGAGGTCTGTGCGCGGGGAAGGTCTATACGTTTATATGTGTAACATATTCGGACCCTTGGCTCCCTACTGTGGTCAGGAAGTTGATACCTGGACTGCAGTTCAGCCACTACATACCTCCTTGCTAAAGGGTGATTTCATTCCTCTTTGTGAAAAGGCCAGAAAGAAAGCATTCACTGGTTCAACTATTTGTTCTGCTTGGGCAGCCTGTGGCATCTATTCTCTCAATAAAATCCAAGTTCTTATGGACCCCAAAGTTACCGCAAGCCTCCACAACACTCAAACAGGATTACTTGATACTCCATACAACCTCCAAACCTTACCCCAGTGCCCTTCTTTGAGTCAGGCACAAAAGATTCGCTCTACCCTTCCCTCAAATCTTGAGGATACAATTACTCAAATACAAGACCTACAAAATGCTCTCACGAAAGCAGAGTCAGATGTGGTAATCTCGAGAGAAGAGCTTCAACAGTATATGGCACGTGATAAGCCCGCTCAAAAGAGCAGAAAGATCCTTTCTCATGCATGGTATATCTCACAGAAAGATTTGATAGAGGCAAGGCATGGTGTAGTAGATCCACTTGACAAGAACAACAAAATAACATCAATCAAGGGGGTTGCTGGAAAAAGAAAGTCACAGCAAGTGGCAGAAGCCTCTAGTGGAATGGAGTCTGATGAGGATTTGCCCATGGTGGTATTAGATTCTGACTCGGACAACGACTCTGAAAATCTGGAATCTGAGACTGATGGAAGCAACTCTTCCCCTGCATGCTCTGATGTTTTAAGCAACCCCTCTCAGTCTCAAATTTCTCCTACTGCCTCTCATGTTAGTCAATCTTCTGTACCTTCAGGACCAGCACCAGAAACCATACGGCTATTAAGAAGATCTGGTCATAATCAACCTCACTCAAAACAAGGTCATGTATAGTTTCAAGGTGTTTTCTTACTCCAAAATATCTTAAATTTGATCTGCTCTTTTCAAGTGTATCTACAAGTGCCCAATGATCCTGCCTATTGAATTAAAACCTGACATGTTTTATACTATACAAGTTGTGGTGATTTTTGCTAGTGTAATTAAAATTCTGTATAAAATATTATTTTGGGTAATAACTACGCCATGGGTAATAAGACCCCCGCCCATGTTATTCCTTAAGTACCTTTTGTGCCTTAGCATATCCAGATCATCAGATGTCCCTGGGACATGCGCCCGCATGCCCGCCTAGTCTACCGTGTTAACTCTTGGTATGACGTATGGGTGTAGACTTAGGTTGCCATAGCTCCATAATGTAGGGTGGTTACAGAACTCCCCTCTTCTCCAAGTACTGACCCGGTCCGCCAACGTCATCTTTTATTTACCCAATTCGGTTCACCTGCAACCCTTTGGTCTCTGAGTTTATGGCGATACCAATGGTGGAAATCCGTCGTGCCTTTTAAGCCAGTGCCTTCTAGTATCTTATATGGCTCCTAAGAGTTCTCCTCTGCGCCATAGCGTTCCCATGAAACTAGGTACTGTATGAAGCAATTTGGAAATTTTGCTTTCATATTTCTGTACCATCGAGTCTCTACGACTGCCTCAATAATATAGCTGGGCTCATTGTCTACTATCTCGTCCACTGGGACTTCCTTATTCCTGTTACCATTCAAGTTTGGGTCCTCACGATAGCATTTTAAGTGTCCGATATTGAATACAGGATGGACTGACCAACGAGCAGGCAATTGGAGTTTAGAAGCTCGGTTCCCGACTTTATGCTTGACCACAAAGGGTCCAAATATACGGTGGTCCAGCTTCTCCATACGTCGCTTAGTACGGATGTTCTTTCGATTTAGCATCACGCCATCAGCCTTCTTTGACCTTCCATTCGTGACGTCTTCCATCGTAACATATTCTGGCTATGGTAACCGTTTCTGGTCATGCCACTTCTGTTCTCTGTCTTGATCTCGCTTAAGTGTATCTCGGACTTCTTGCCAGACACCTTCTCAATTCTTTACCATTAGCTCACTACTGGTTTCAATACCTTGTTGCTCCGAGACTGTACCCTACAAGTTGGTCCCTGCGTTAAAGCCATTGTTGATCTCAAACGGAGATAACTTGGTTGACTCGGAGGTAGATGTATTGTATGCATATTCCGCTAAAGGTAGTAGCGATGCCCAATCATCTTGCTGATAGGAAGAATAATTTCTGAAGTGTTGTTCCAAGGTCTGGTTCACCCTCTCAGTCTACCCATCAGTCACAGGGTACAAACAGATCGATAACCGTAGTTTCAGTTTCAACTGTTGCATCAGGCTTATCCAAAGCTTGGATGTAAATCGGCTATCTCTGCCAGAGATAATAGATTCTGGGAGCCCATAGAGCTGTCAAATTTGCTTCAGAAACATTACAGCCACATCCTTTATTGGAACTTTTGTGGTCAAAGGTATAAACTGTGCCATCTTCGAGAATCTATCCACGAGTAACCAAATTTTGGTATACCTTTCTGATTCCGGTAGTGGTACTATGAAGTCCATTGAGATGTCCTTCCACAGCCTCAACGGCACTCCAATGGGTTCCAACAAGCTAACCTGCTTATGCTTAACAGATTTGTTCCGTTGACAGACATCGTATGTGCGAACGTAGTCTATAATGCTCTCATCCATGTTAGGCCAAATAAAATTGGCCCTAATCCTGCTGACTGTCTTGTATGTCCCAAAGTGTCCCGCAATACAGGAGTCATGTTCGGCTTCCATGATCCTATCCTTCAACTCTTGTGAGCCCGGGATATACCACCTATTCTTGTATAGGAGAAGATCTTTCTCTATAGTAAGATTCTTGTATAGAAGCGTAGCTCTCTCTATTGTCAAGTTACGGTCGACATCTTTCTCCCCCGCTAACCCATCCTTTAAGTCCCTCATATAGATGGGATCCTGTTTCGCAGCAGTACGTAACGCGTCCAAAAACATCGATTGCCACTGATAGCCTTCACAGGCTGCCAATGAATGAGCATGTAAGAGGTCTCGCTCTTGTCCCACAATCCATTATCCGGGGCGCAAAAATGGTATTAGTGTTTCTGACAGAGAATTACCCCCCCCTTCAGGGCGGTGGTCTCCACGCCTTGACAGTGCATCTGCCTTTGTATTCAGCCTTCCTTCACGGTAAACTACCATGAAATTGAACAGCTGCAGGAATTCTGCCCAGCGATGTTGGCCGCGGTTGAGGGTCTTTGTACTATTGAAGTACTCCAAATTCTTGTGATCGGTGTAAACCGAGATCTCGCCCTCTACCGAACTAAGCAAATGTTCTCATTTCTTGAAAGCGGCCATGATGGGAGTCATTTCCTTGTCATGTACATCAGAATTCATATCAGCTGGGTTGAACTTCCTACTATAAAAGGCCACTGGGTGCCACTTCTCATCTTCACAGAACTGAGAAAGTACTACACCTAATGCAAAGTCACTTACGTCTGCGGCAGCTTAGTCTGGTGGGCAGGATCAAAGTGTACTAGGATTGGTCCTGTGGTAAAGGCTTTCTTTAATTCATAGAATGCCTTATCACAAGCAGCGGTCCAATCAAATTTGATATCCTTCTTAGTGAGGTCCGTCAAAGGTTTCGCTATCTTACTAAACCCTTCTATGAACCTTCTATAGAAATTGGCGAAGCACATAAAACTTTGGACTCCGATGATGCTAGTCGGTGGTTTCCATTCTAGGATAGAATCCACCTTCTTGGTGGTCATGGATATTCCCTTCTCGGATATCTGATAATCTAGGAACTCAATCTGACTCTTGTGGAAGAACCACTTGTTTATGTTTACACATAGTCGATGCCTCCTTACCCTGTCCATGACTCGCCTTACTAGTAAGACATGTTCTTACATTGTCTCCCAGTAAATCAGGATATCGTCCATATAAGTGACGACTCGTTCACCCAGCATATCTCCAAATATGTCATTTATCATGCTCTGAAAGGTGGCGGGGGCATTACATAGCCCAAAGGGCATCACTTTAAATTGATACAGTCCCAATTCACTGTGAAAGGCTGTGAGTTCCTCATGTGAGTGAGTATCTCCTATGGCTTTCTCACCCATTTGGATTCCCCAATCCCAGTTCTTCAGGTCTATCAAGCTATACACTGTAGCTGTAGACATTCTGCCTCGCAACTTGTTCATAAGCAGGAGAGAATATCTATTCTTCACCATGATTTAGTTTAGTCCTTGGTAATCTCTTACCAATCTTAGAGTACTATCGGGTTTTGGTACAAAAAGTATAGGAGCCGAGGACGAGGAAATAGACCTTTCTATCTTCCCTGTTCGTAACATCTCGTTTATGAACTCCTTGAGAGCTTGTGACTCCTTTACCGATATCGGGTAGATAGGCCCGAAGGGAGGTGTACTTCCGGGAATTAAATCAATTCTATGATCATACTCCTTATGTTCTAGTAGTGCTTCTATCCTCTCCGGACTGAAGATGTCTGCAAAGTCTTTGTACTCCGGTATGAGTCGGACTGTTACATCTTTACCGCTCTCATCCGGGAACTCTACCGTCCCTAGAAAATATAGGTTTTCAGGATCCTCAGCCAACAGTTCTTGATCAGCCATGTATACTAACCGCCTCTGCTCTATTAGGCAGTTAGCCTTACACAAATCTGAGCACCAGGTCAGTGATCCTACTTTCTAATCTATGTCGGGGTGATGATCTTTTAACCACGACATTGGGAGATAACCATCAACGCTAGGATCGGTAAGATTGGCTACCTTAAAGCGCATACAATTCACGTGATCACCTATCTTCAAGTCCAATGACTTAGTATAATGAGGACCTGATCCTGGGATGTGGTTGCCGCTTGCATCCTTTATGGGAGTATGAATGCTTCTTCGTACACAGGGAGCTTGGGTACTCTTAACCCATTGACTACTTAACACCGTGACGGGCCAGTAGCTCCACTATCTAGTAACAACAGCGCTTCGGCACTTACATGCATTGACCCTATGCGGCAATCTAGTATCACTCGTAAGGAAATAGACTTGCTATGTTTGTGTGTGATTGAGTGCCGCGCTTTCTTGGTTTGTCTCATGGTACTTATTCTTGCTAGTCTCTTGCCTTTCAGTACAAGAGCGGCCGTAACAGGTCGGTAAACACTTCAAGAATAGTTTCAATCAAAAAGAGGAATTGGAGTCCTGTTTTGTAACAGGGGCTTCCTCAGGTAGATGGTTCCTCAGGATGCGACGGCGCCAAACTTGCCCTCTCGAACACAGCTCTTGCACAAGTGTAAAGAATAAAAGTGAACCTTAAAACTTAATATCGTTAAGCTCAGGCTTATCTCAATTAAAGTCTCTCGAGAGGATGTTGATTGTGTCAGGGTAGGAGAGTTCCCGTATAATCGTTAAGTAGTCAGACTTATTCACAAAACTCCTCCATCAGGTTACCCCGACCAACCTGAGTGTGCCCTTATCCGTAAGGGTTGCCTCGGCACCATTTCCGTGTCCCCGAAGGGCCATAGGTGTCAGTGCACTCTAGCAGAAATTTCCTATATGCACATCAGTTCCTGCAAGGTGTTTACCAATACACATGCCGGAGTGAAAACTTCTGTGCATCGGCGTCTCGTCAGTGGCTAACTGTCGAGACCCTGAGGAAAGCTAACTAAATGACTCTCTTCCCATATGCTATGACCTGTGCAAGCCCGCATAGACATCAGCTATCTTCCGGCTAAGTTCTATCTTTCTTGATTGCGCACATAGGGGGTCTACGACGCTCCCGCGGAGAGCTGTGTTGGCGCCGGGACCCATAGGTGCTACCCATGGCCCCTTACCCCTGACACACCACTCACCGTGATAAGTATCATGCTATTAGAGGCTTCAAGCAACCGGCAAAGAGCCTACGGCAAAGGGGCGCCTGTAGGCTTGATTGGCGTGAAACCTTCCCAGATGTCTCCGGCACTACCAGTGACTACTCTGGTGACCCTTCCGGATAGCTGACGCTAACTGCGTCAGTTTTGGTCCGTTTTACTCTGTTCCTTTTGGAGAAGGTACTTGACCTTCTCACCTTGGCCCCCTTTTATATCCTGCGAACAACCTCTGGTCGGATAGACGGTAGTGACGCATACAGTGTTATGGACAGGTCTTCATAGATTCCATTTAACTAGCATAACGGCAACGCCACACACTTTCGCCCATGAAGCCCAGGGCGAATCATGGGGCCGCAGGTGCCTGTTAGGAATAATTCTACCAAGTTACAGCCTGTTCGGAACACTATAGCTCCTCCCGTAGTCTTCCGATCAAAGTAGAATCAAGTGCCCATCGATCGTCATGGTATAACAAACAATCCTAACTTTTCCAGGAATTCCTCCGAGAACATTTCCGACGGAAGGTAGGGTAATAGTGTCCTAAAGGTAGGGTAAGTATTGCCCATGGTGACACGAAAACCGGCCTCTATGGTAGGGTAACTTGACTTCCTTAGGCAGGGTAACCTCAGCCGGCCTTCTGACCTATCCATAGGCCAAAGCGGAGATTGTCACATTATTACTACTACTTAAAGACACCGACTCCTCAAGTACCTTCTGTTCTTAGCGATTTCTGGACCATCAGATATCTCTCGGATATGCCCCTGCATACCCACCTTGTCTACCATCTGACCTCTTGGTCTTATGTATGGGCATAGACGTAGGTTACCATAGCTCTATATCATAGGGTCGTTACATCACTCCCTTATTTTCTAAGGAATGTCCGGGTCCGCTAACGTCGTCTTTTATTTCCCCGGTTCTGTTCGCCCTCCACCCTATGGTCTCTGGGTTTGTGGGGATACCGATGGTGGAAATCCTTCATGGCCTGTAAGCCAGTATCCTCTAGCATCTCATATGGCTCCCGAGAGTTCTCCTCTGTACCATAGCCTTCCCATGAAACTGGGTTCTGAACGAAGCGATTAGGAAACTTCGCTTTCATATTACCGTACCATCGACGATCTATGACTGCCTCGATAACATAACTGGGCTCATTGTCTACTATCTCCAGGACATGGACTTCCTTAGTCCTTCTACCACTGGGGTCCTCACGATAGGCTTCTAAGAGTCCGACATTGAATACCGGATGCATTGTCTACCGGGCAGGCAGTTGGAGTTCATAAGCCCTGTTACCAACCTTTCGCTTGACCACAAAGGGTCCAAACATTCGCTGGTCCAACTTCTCCAGAGGCCGCTTGGTGCGGATGTTCTTTCGATTCAGCGTCATGCGATCAGCCTTCTTTGCCCTGCCATTTGTGACATCTTCCATCGTAACGTATTCAGGTGATGGCAACCATTTCTGTTCATGCCACTTCCTTTGCCTCTCTTGAGCTCGCTTAAGTGTATCTCAGACTTCTTGCCAGACACTTTCCCAATTCCTTACCAATAGCTCGCTACTGGGGTGAACACCTTGTTGCTCTGGACCGTACCCGACCAGTTGGTCCGTGGGTTGAAACCGTAGTTAATCTCAACTGGAGATAACCTAGTTGACTCAGAGGTTGATTTATTGTATGCATATTCCGCCAAAGGTAGCAGCGATGCCCAATGATCTTGCTGATAAGAACAATAACTTCTTAAGTATTGCTCTAAGGTCTGCTTCACCCGCTCAGTTTGCCCATCCGTCTCCTGGTGGAAAGCGGTTGATAACCGTAGTTCCAATTGCAACTGTTGCATCAGGCTTATCCAAAACTTGGATTAGAATCGACTATCGCAGTCGGAGATAATAGATTCTGGGAGCCCATGGAGCCGCCAAACTTCCTTCAGGAATATCAGAGCCAGATCCTTGATAGGAATCCCCGTAGCCAAAGGTATAAAGTGTGGCATCTTTGAGAATCGATCCACGATAACCCAAATCTTTGTATATCCTTGTGATTTCGGTAGTGCTACTATGAAGTCCATTGAGATATCCGTCCACGGTCTCAAGGGTACACCAACAGGTTCCAGTAGACCAAACTTCTTATGCTTAACAGATTTGTTCCGTTGACAGGTATCACATGTACGAACATAGTCTGTAATGCTCTCATCCATCTTAGGCCAAAAGAAGTTAGCCCTAACCGTGCCTACCGTCTTGCATGTCCCGAAGTATCCCGCGATACGGGAGTCATGTTCAGCTTCCCTGATCTTATCCTTCAAATCCTGTAAGTTAGGAATGTACCACCTGTTCTTATACAGGAGGAGTTCTCTTTCTATTGTCAGATTCCGGTCGACTCCTTTCTCTTCCGCTAACACTGCCTTTAAGTCCTTCATATAGATAGGATCCTGTTTAGCAGCAATTTGTAATGCATCCAAAAATGCTGATTGTAACCAGTAGCCTTGACAGGCAGCCAATGCGTGTGGTCGCAAGAGGTCTCGCTCCTGTCCCCCAATCCATTGTCCAGGGTGAAAAAATGGCTTTGGTGTCTCTGACAGAGAATTACTCCCCCCTTCAGGGTGGTGGTCCCCACACCTCGACAGTGCATCAGCCTTTGTGTTCAATCTTCCTTCACGGTAAACCACCTTGAAGTTGAACAGGTGCAGGAATTCTGCCCAGCGAGGTTGTCGGCGGTTGACGGTCTTGGTACCATTAAAGTACTCCAAATTCTTGTCATTGGTATAAACTGAGATTTCACCCTCCACTGACCGAAACAGATGTTCCCATTCCTTAAAAGCTGCAACTATGGCAGTCATTTCTTTGTCAGGTACATCGTAATTTATCTCCGCTGGGTAGAACTTCCTACTATGAAAGGCCACTGGATGCCATTTCTCATCCTCGCAGAACTGAGATAATATGGCACCCAAAGCAAAGTCACCTGCGTCCGTCTCCAGCTTGGTTTGATGGGTAGGGTCGAAGTGCGCTAGGATTGGTCCTGAAGTGAAGGCCTTTCTTAACTCAAAAAATGCCTCGCTACATGCAGGAGTCCAATCAAACTTGAAATCCTTCTTAGTAAGGTCTGTCAAAGGCTTCGATATCTTGCTGAAACCCTCTATAAACCTCCTATAGAAGTTGGCGAAGCCCAGAAAAGTCTGGACACCGACAACGTTAGTTGGTTTCTTCTATTCCAAGATGGAATCCACCTTCTTTATAGTCATAGATATCCCTTTTTCGGATATCCTATAACCTAGAAATTCTATCTCACGTCAGTGGAAGAACGACTTCTTTATGTTTGCACATAGTCGGTGTTCCCCAAGCCTTTCCATCAGGCGCCTTACCAATGAGACAAGCTCTTCAATGGTCTCTGAGTAAATCAGGATATCGTCCATGTAGGCTATGACTCCTTCTCCCAGCATATCTCTAAATATGTCATTGATCATGCTCTGGAAGGTGCCGGGTGCGTTACATAACCCCAAGGATATCAGCCTAAAATGATGTAGTCCCCTTTCGCTACAGAAAGCCTTGAGTTCCTCATGCGAGTGTGTATCTCCGGTAGCCTTTTTGGCCATCCGGATCCCCCAATACCCATTTTTGAGGTCCATCAAAGTATACACTGTGGCTTTCCAGAGCCTTCCTCGCAGTTCATTCATTAACGGGAGAGGATATCTGTTCTTCACCGTTATTTTATTGAGCCCGCGGTAATCTATTACCAGTCTCAGTGTGCCATCAGGTTTTGGCACAAACAGTATAGGAGCGGAGGATGAGGAAGTAGATCATTCTATCTTCCCTGTTTGTAACATCTTGGTTATGAACTCCTTAAGTGCTTTCCGCTCTTTCTCTGACATTGGGTAGATGGGCCCCCAAGGAGGGGTGCTTCCGGGAATCAATTCGATTCTGTGATCATACTTTGCATGTTCCGGTAGCGCATCTATCCTGTCTTGGCTGAAGATGTCACCAAAATCCTTATACTCCGGAGGCAGTTGGATCGTGACATCTCCTCCTCTCTCATCGGCAAACTCTACGGTTCCTAGAAAATATACAATTTCTGGGTCTTCTGCCAACAGCTCCTCATCTGACATGTATACTAACCGCCTCTGCTCTGTAAGGCAATTTGCCTTACACATATCTGAGCGCCAGGTCAGGGATTCTACTTTCCAATCTATATCGGGATTATGATCTCTCAGCCACAACATTGGGAAATAGCGATCAACTCTTCTGTCCGCAATATCAGCTACCTCAAAGCGCATACCATTTAGATAATCACCAATCTTCAAGTCTAATGACTTGGTATAATGAAGACCTGATCTAGGTATATTATTTCCGCTGGCGTCCGGAATCGGAGTATCCATCCTTTTCTTTACACAAGGAGCTTGGGTACTCTTGACCCATTAACTACTTAGGACGCGGCCCGTCGCTCCGCTATCGAGTAGCAATAGTGCTTCGGCACTCACGTGCCTACACCCTATACGCCAATCCAATTTTACCCTTAAGTGCATTGATTTGCTATGTCGGGGTGGGCTTGAGTGCCTCGCCTTCTTTTGCTGTCTTATGGTACTCATTCTTGCTAGTCTCTTGCCTTGTGATACAAGAGCGGCCACAACGGGTCGGTAAACGTTTTCAAGAATTGTTTAATCAATAAAGGGATTAGAGTGCTGTTTACTATCATGCCAGCATGATTTCGGGTATTAAACCCTCCTCAGGTAAACTTGAAAGATAACTTTTATTCAAGACTAATGACCCGAACCAATTCCAACTGTACAAGACAACCTACCCATTTAAGACAAGAAAATACGTTTGCTCTCCGGAGACGTTCAGTCAACTGGTGCCAAACAGGGCATCTTTGTGCCACATCAGAATGTCGCGCGGTTCCCATTTTCCAAAGCGACTCCTCGTAGCAGAATGCTTATTCAAAAGAAAAACCTGAAAGTAATTTCCCCAGAAATGTCCCATATGAATTATAACATAAGAATTAACAAAACTCAAGAACTAAAAGGAAAACCCCAACACCGCGCGCAACCGTAACATCTACCTGACCAGGTAGTCTCCCGACACTCCTGTATCAAAGACTGGTCAGAACTGAAGAGCTAGTCAACGCGGATTGGTTCTTACCTTAATCCGTTCCACTTTGAGTGGCCATCCTTCCTTCAAGATCTTTGTTGATCTTGATAGGTCAGCCTATGTCATTTCCTTCTTAGAATTAGGTTCTTACCTTCACTGAGGTCGGTATCTACCTCCATAATAGTAGGTGAGGGTTTGCGGGCTTCCAAAAGCTTGGGACCCGAGGGCGGCGGACGAGATGCTACAATATGCAGTAGTCGTTTATTCCCCTTTGGTGAAGATTCCGCCTTTGGTCGTCACCGTTTCACTCCCGCAGTACCCTTCACGGCATAAACAACTGGGGATGTCATCGCACACTGTCTCCAGAAGTGTCCTTCCTTCCCACACTTAGTGCATTGCTTATTGTTGCGTAGTTTATCAGTCAGGGTCTGTGGGATGCCTTGATGAGCAATAGCATACTCACACGTCCCAGCCTGCTTCCCGGCGCCAACATTAGCAGTCTTCCGCGGTTTGTTGTCCTTCCAACCTGAACCCTTTTCCTTCTTGTTAAACCTTCCAGCAGGTTTAGAAGTTTCCTTCTCTCGCTTTTCTCGTGGTCTTGCAGGCTTCTCGTCAATGAGATGTCCGAAACGCTTGTCATCCTCTAAGTTATGACCGACTTGTCGGAGTAGATCCAACTAGTCGTTGAGGCTGTCGGGGTAAGGGGTTTTCAATGCCCATGGGGCCCGAAGCTTCGGCGTTATCCCAGCCCTAACCTTATCATTAACCTGTTGATGGTCTGTGTAGTTTAGCTTGCACATCAGATCAATAATCCTGTCCAGGTAAGGAGCGCTTTGGTTTGGGTTCATCACCAAGTTATTCCACTCGAGGAGATTCTTATCCCGATTCATATTGTCACCTCCGTGACTCTGCTCTAACCGTTCACGGAAACCCTTCCATGTCCGGAGCGGCCCGTTCTTATTGACTGGCATTCCCACTCTTTTGGCAGCCTCACGGTTGATGTGAGCGTGTATCCCCAGGTACCAGTTGCGGGCTTCGTTTGCAAGAAGATGTATGACCAAGTTGATCTTATCCATGTCCGTCAGACGGCAATCGGAAAAGTATTCGAACTTGACTTCGACCAGAGTCAGAAAACCTGCCAGATCCGCGATCACTCCATTAAATGTGGGAATGCCGGTTAGCTTCTCCGGCTTCCTGCGACTTGATGAAGACGTGGAACGAGATTGGTTTTGCAACCGCTCTCGTATTGCATCTGCCCGACGGTCATATCGCTCTTTCTTCTCATCACTCTAGCCATTGCGACGTGGTCCCAAATAGGGTGTGATATCAGGTAGGAAGTCGGCGTCATCATCAGAACTGTCATCAGGATCGGAATCACCCGGATCTCCTGCAGCAGCCCCAAAGAATCCACCACCAGGAGGTTGGTTACCACCTCCGCTGCCTCCGGCGTTACCACCCAAGGTTTCCCTTGGTCTCTCATAACCATCAAATTGCTCGTCTCGACTACCACGATTCCCGTCATCTGGAAGGCCCCCTCCTGACAGTACTTGTGGCAGCACTGAGCCTACTGGCTGGTTACTCCCCGACGTTATCGGGTTTGGCGCAGCCTGCGACACCATTAACCATTCGGCAAAAGCCGGACTGGTCTCTGGATGTAGTAGAGGTCCCTCTTGTCCTCTCTTTTCGCACCACCCACATTTGGGTTCTTCTCTTCCCTTTCCCTTATCTTGTCTGAACTCCTTCGGTGGATCCCCCGCTACCTCTGGCGGCGGTGGTTGACAAAAGAACTCATGACGTCCACCGTATCCAGGGCACGTAGGGTGACAAAAGGGTCCTCTGTTTGAAGGTGTCTGTCCGAACCCAGAACAACCAGCAGTTCGTGAAGGTTTAACAGGTGCCGTTGGTATGCGGACCTATGGCCGGTTGGGGTGGCGGGGCGTGGCCGTGACAGGGACAGGAGTACCTCGAGAGGCCGTAGTGGGACGGCTGGGTCCTCTTGATGTTCTCTCGAGTATATTCAACAGTTTCTCGATACGGTCAACTAGCCCCGGAGACCCAGGTCTCATGGCTGGCCATGTACTATTGACCACAAGGGGTGCAAGCGTTGCTGCTGGAGTTGGGTAATGCTCGAAAGGTATTACCGGACGTTGACCAAACATTCCCGCTAGAAGGGGGAGGGACGATTGCGAGATGGGAAATGGGAAGGCTAATTGCCATTCGGGATGTTCCACAGGCGTCACTGTGATCATGGGAGAGGGTTCTGGAATAGGTCGCGATGGTTGAGGGGACACTCGTTGTGAAGCTCGTGGTCTTGTAGTCTCTCTAGGACTGACCGAGTGACTGCGGGCCACAGAAGCGGAAAGCAAACGAGAGGAGGCGCGAGCGAAGGAATGAGCTGCTTCAGATCCTTGATCCTTTAAGCTTTCTACGATTCTCAGACCTAATAGGCTCAGCTGAGGCCTATATTTCTCGTTTCTCGCGAAGAGAGTCAGTTGTCTCGCGTAATCCGCAGGTTTCTCCTTTAATAGGGGCACCGCAGGGACCGCCTCAATCATTAGGACATCATTGTCCTCGTCTATCTGATATCCATCCTTCGCAGCCTTTTCCAATGCTTCCATCCGCACCCTCATTGCCTCTTGGTTTCCTAACAACACCAAGAATGCTTCATGTTGCCTTTTCATCCAACGCACCGATGCATCTATGATCTGTTTCCGGAAGACCTTCTGTGTCTTCTTACTCCAATTATGCAATTCCCCCTTTGCCCTTGTAATCTCCTGCATCAGTTCTCGTAAGATGTAGGGCTTGAGGAAGTTGCGCGTAAACTCCGCCACGGTCAACTCTTCGGCTTCGAGGTTATCCGGTTGTACAGCTTGGGCAAAAGGAATATCGCTTGGGAAGGACAGGGCGGCAATGACGGGGTCCGGGAGGAGCAAGTCTCGACATTCGTTAGGGAGTTCGATAGGAGCTTCATCGATCAATAGATGCGATGACTCTCCTAGGCCGTGCGTGTCTGCAATAATAGAGGCTCTGAAAATAGCAGCTTCTAGGGGATTCTCATTGAGATCCAAGCTGCTATCCGAACTCGATGTTGTTTCTTCGACGGTAGCTGGCCAAGCTTGAGCAGCCATGGTGGTCTATTAACGTCGATTTCACCAACAAAAAATCTGGAGGAGAGTTAAGCGAGAGGCTCGCTTAATGATATACTGTAGCCCGAGCTCCCTCAGGTAGATGGTTCCGCAGGATGCGACCACACCAAACTTCGAATCACTCGAACACAGCTCTTGCAAAAGTGTAAAGAATAAAAGTAAACGGTAAAACTTAATATCGTTAAGCAGAGGCTTATCTCAATGAAAGTCTCTCGAGAGGATGTTGATTGTGTCGGGGTGGGAGAGTTCTTGTATAATCTTTAAGTAGTTAGACTTATACCAAAAACTCCCCCATCAGGTTAGCCCGACCAACATGAGTATGCCCTTCTCCTGAAGGGTTGCCTCGGCACCATTTCTGTGTCCCTGAAGGGCCATAGGTGTCCATGCACTCTAGCAGAAATTTGCTATATGCACATCAGTTCCTGCAAGGTGTTTACCAATACACGTGCCGGAGTGAAAACTTCTGCGCATCGGCGTCTCGTTAGTCGCTAACTGTCGAGACCCTTAGGAAAGCTAACTAAATGACTCTCTTCCCATATGCTATGACCTATGCAAGCCCTCGTAGACATCAGATATCTTCCGGCTAAGTTCTATCTTTCTGGATTGCGAACTTAGGGGGTCTACGACGCTCCTGCGGAGAGCTTTGTCGGCGGCGGGACCCATAGGCGCTACCCATGGCCCCTTACCCGTGACACACCGCTCGCCGTGATAAGTATCATCCTATTAGAGTCTTGAAACAACCCGCAAAGAGCCTACGGCAAAGGGGCGCGTGTAGCCTTGATTGGCGTAAAACCTTCCCACATGTCTCTGGCACTACTCGGGACTAGTCTGGGGACCCTTCCGGATAGCTCACGCTAACTCCGTCAGTTTTGCTCGGTTTTACTCCATTCCTTTTAGAGAAGGTACTTGACCTTCTAACCTTGGCCCCCTTATATATCCTGTGAACAGCTTCCGGTCGGACAGACGGCGGCGACGCATACAGTGTTATGGACAGGTCTTCATAGATTCCATTTAACTAGCATAATGGCAACTCCACCCATTTTGGCCCATGACGCCTGGGGCGAACCCTGGGGCCGCAGGTACCTGTTAGGAATAATTCTACCAAGTTACCGCTTGTTCGGAGCACTATACGTCCTCCCGTAGTCTTCCGATCAAAGTGCAATCAAGGGCCCATCAATCGTCATTGCGCAACAAACAATCCTAACTTTTTCCGGACTTCCTCCGAGAACATTTCCGATGGAGGGTAGGGTAATAGTGTCCTAAAGGTAGGGTAAGTATTGCCCATGGTGACACGAAACCTGTCTCTATGGTAGGGTATTGTGACTTCCTTAGGCAGGGTAAACTCACCCGGCCTTCTGACCTATCCATAGGCCAAAGCGGATATTGTCACGTTATTACCACTACTTAAAGACACCTATTCCTCAAGTACCTTCTGTTTTTAGAGATTTCCGGACCATCAGATATCTCTGGGATATGCGCCTGCATACCCGCCTCGTCTACCATCTGACCTCTTGGTCTTATATATGGGCATAGACGTAGGTTACCATCGCTCTATATCGTAGGCTCGTTCCATGTTTACTATCCCGCCTGCATGATTTTGCGTACTAAACCCTCCTCAGGTAAACTTGAAAGGTAACTTTTATTCAAGACTAATAACTCAACCAATTCAAGCATACAAGACAAACGACCCATGTAAGACAAGAACTACTTTTGCTCTCCGGAGATATCCAGTCAACCGGTGCCAAACAGGGCATCTTTGTACCCCATCCGAATGTCGCGTGGTTACTATTTTCCAGAGCGACTCCTGGGAGGAGAATGCTTATGGAAAGAAAAACAGGAAAGTAATCCCCCCAGAATGTCCAATATGAAATAACATAAGAAATAACAAAACCCAAGAACACAAAAGAAAAAACCCAAATAACCTCTGCGACCATAACATTTACCCGACTCCGTAGTCTCTCAATACTCGTGTATTGACGACTTTGTCAGAATTGAAGAGCTAGTCAACGCGGATTGGTTCTTACCTTAATCTGCTTCACTTGAGGGGCCATGCTTCCTACGAGATCTTCATTGATCTAGATAGGTTAGCCTCTGTTATCTCCTTCTTAGGATTAGGTTCTTATCATCACTGAGGTGCGTATCAACCTCCATAAGGGTGGGAGGAGGTTTGCGAGCTTGTAAGACCTTGGGCCCAGAAGGCGGCGGACGAGATGCTTTAATGCGCTTAAATCGCTTGTTGCCACTCGTAGAGGATTCCACTTTTGGGCATGACCATTTAACTCCCGTGGTATTCCTTATAGCATGAACGACCATGGAGCTCACCGAACACTGTCTCCAGAAGTGTCCTTCTCCCCTACACTTGGTACATTGCTTATTGTTACGTTGTTTAGCAGTCAGGGTCGGAGGGATGTCTCGATAAGCAATTGCATACTCAGCCGTCCCTGCCTCCTTTCTGGCACCAACATGAGTGGTCTTCTGCGCCTTGTTGTCCTTCCACCCCAAACCTTTCTCCTTCTTCTTAAACCTTTCCGTTGGTTCAGAAGTTTCCTTCTCTCTTTTCTTTCGTGGTTTCACATGTTTATCATCATTGAGATGTCCGAAACGCTTATCATCTTCGAGATTATGACCACCTTGCCGAAGCAAATCCAAGTAATGGTTCAGACTTGCGGGGTGAGTTGTCATCAACACCCATGACTTCCGAAGCTCAGACGTTATCCCCGCCCTAACCTTATCCTTTACCTGCTAGTGGTCTGTGTAGTTCACCTTGTACATGAGATCAATAACCTTATCCAGGTAGGGACTGCTCTGGTAGGGGGACATCACCACGTTGTGCCACGTGAGAAGATTCTTATGCCGATTCACGTTGTCACCTCCGTGACTCTGCTCCAACCGTTCACGGAAACCCTTCCATCTCCGGACGGGACCAGTCTTGTTGAACGGCATACTGGCTCGCTTAGCAGCTTCACGGTTGATATATGCGTATATGCCTAGATACCAGTTTCTGGCTTGGTCTTCCAGAAAAGGTATGACTCACTTGATTTTATCCATGTCCGTCAGACCGCAATCGGAAAAGTACTCATAATTGACTTCGACCAAGGTCAGAAAACTAGCCAGATCGGCAATAACTCTCTTTATCATGGGAATGCCTCTTAGCTTCTCAGGCTTGCTGCATCTCGAATGTGATGAGGACGGAGATTGGTTTTGCAACTGTTCTCATAGTGCTTCTGCCCGACGGTCATATCGGTCTTTCTGCTCGTCATTTCAGCCATTCCAGCCTGGTCCCAAAAAGGGTGTGATATTGGGTAGGGAATCGGCATCATGATCAGAGCTGTCATCAGGGTCGGAATCACCCGGATCCCCTCCGCCAGCCTCAAAAAATCCTCCTCCGTGAGGCAGATTACCACGCCCACTGCCTCTGGTGTTGCCACCGAACGTTTCTCTTGGTCTCTCATAACCATCAAATTGCTCGTCTCGACAACCACGATTCCCGTCATTCGGAGGACCCCCTCTTGATGGTGCTTGTAGCGGCACTGAGCCTGCTGGATGGTTGCTCCCCGACGGCATCGGGTTGGTGCAGCCTGCGACACCTTTAACCATTCCATCAAACCGGGGCAGGTCTCTGGGTATTCTGGAGGTCCTTCATGACTCCGGTGCATGCAATACCCAGATAGGGGTTCCCTTTTTTCCTATCCCTTGCCCTTGTCTCGTCTGTGGTAGGACGTGGGTTCCCTAGTTTGGGATTATCCACCATTTTCAATCTCCTTTCAACTGGTTCGCCTAGACCGCGAGATCCTGCTCGGATGACTGGTGATGGGATGGAATCAGGAGTTGGGGATGGGGTTGGAACAGATCCGGTCGCAGTCGGAGGAGGGAGGAGAGTTTGTGATACTGGTAGCTGGACTGGGGTCACTGTAATCGATACAGAGGGGGACCGTAATGCTCTCGTTGCGCTAGATTGAGGAGGTCTTGGCGACGCATGTCATCGGATTCCCGCGATGGGATTAACTGAATGACTTCAAGCAACTGACGTAAAGAGGGAACAAGTTGTAACGCTGGCAAAGGACTAGGCTGCCTCGGATTCTCCCGTCTTTACACTTTCCGGAATCCGCAACCCTAGCGGACTTAGCTCTGGTTTGTATCGTTCGTCTCTAGCTTACATCGTCAGTTACTGCGAAAGGTTGTCCGGCTTATCGGTTACCAGCAGTAATGCCGGTGCAGCGTCAATCATTAGCACATCATTATCCTCATCGATGTGATACCCTTTATTCCATGCCTTCTCCAATGCCTCCATCCGTATCTTCATCGCAAACTCATTGTTCATCATCGTGACAAAGGCCTCCTGTTGCCTTTTCATACATGCCACTGACGACCTAATGATTTTCTTTCTAAACTTCTTTTGTTGCTCCTTATTCCAATGCAACAGATCCTGCCTGCCGGTAGTGACTTCTCAGGTCACTTCTCGTAGGATAAAGGATTCGACGTAGTAGCGAGAATATTCCACGACAGAAATCGTAGGAGGCCCACCGGTCTCATTTTCTTCTTCTCTAGGATCATATCCCTCCGCCACTCCTTGAGCGCAGGGAATAACGCTCATGAAGAATAACGCAGCTAGGGCGGTATTGTGAAGTACTAGATTGTGACAATGTTCGGGGACTTCGATCGGGGCTGCTTCAAGAAGCATTTTGGCACTTGCACCGCCGATGCCCTTCACGCCGGCAATAATCGAGGCCCTAAAAATGGTAGCGTTAAGAGCGTCATCATCAATACCAAAAGTGCTTTCGGAACTCAACGTTTCCTCTTCCATCATAACTGCCAAAGTAGACATGGTTTCTTAACGTCTGTACAATCCTAACAAAAAAAATCAGGAGGCGAGTTAAGGGAGAGGCTCACTTAATGAGATAGTGTAACAGGGGCTCCCTCAGGTAGTTGGTTCCTAAGGATGCAAGCGCACCAAATTTCAAATCTCTGGAACACAGCTCTTGCAAAAGTGTAAAGAATAAAAGTAAACGGTAAAACTTAATATCGTTAAGATCAGGCTTATCTCAATTAAAGTCACTCGAGAGGATGTTGATTCTGTTGGGGTAGGAGAGTCCTGGTATAATCTTTAAGTAGTCAGACATATACTAAAAACTGCCCCATGAGGTTACCCCGACCATCATGAGTATGCCCTGTTCGGTAAGAGTTGCGCCGGGACCATTACCGTGTCCCCGAAAGGGCTAAGGTGTCAGTGCACTCTAGCAGAATTCTCCTATATGCACATCAGTTCCTGTGAGGTGTTTGCCAATATACCTGCCGGGGTAAAAACCTCTGCCCATTGGTGTCTCGTTGTAACGGGGGCTCCCTCGGGTAGATGGTTGCTGGGGATGCGACTGCACCAAACTTCAAATCACTTGAAGCAAGGTCTTGCAAAAGTGTGAAGAATAAAAGTAACGGTAAAACGTAATAT
>LN891204.1:151886-168660 GCA_900010015.1 Tuber aestivum
GGTTGCTGGGGATGCGACTGCACCAAACTTCAAATCACTTGAAGCAAGGTCTTGCAAAAGTGTGAAGAATAAAAGTAACGGTAAAACGTAATATCTTTAAGCTCAGGCTTATCTCAATTAAAGTCTTGCGAGAGGATGTTGATTGTGTCGGGGTAGGAGAGTTCTTGTATAATCTTTAAGTAGTCGGACTTATACCAAAAACTCCCCCATCAGGTTACCCCGACCATCATGAGTATGCCCTTCTCTGTAAGGGTTGCCCCGGTACCATTAGCGTGTCCCCGAAGGGCTAAGGTGTCAGCGCACTCTAGCAGAATCCTCCTATATGCACATCAGTTCCTGCAAGGTGTTTACTAATATGCTGGCCGGAGTGAAAACCTCTGTGCATCAGTATCTCGTCAGTGGCCAACGGGCGAGACGCCGCGGAAAGCTAACTAAATGACTCTCTTCCCAAGTGCTATGACCTGTGCAAACACCGGTAGATATCAGCTATCTTCCGGCTAAGCTCTGTCTTTCTTGATTACGAACTAAGAGGGTCTACGGCGCTCCCGCGGAGAGCTGCAACGGCGGTGGGACCCGTAGGGGCTACCCATGGTCCCTTACCCCGGACACACCACTGACCATGATAGGGATCATGCTATTAGAGTCCTCAAACAAGCCACAAAGAGCCAACGGCAAAGGAGCACGTCTAGGCTTGATTGGTGTAAAACCTTCCCAGATGTCTCCGGTACTACCTGGGACTACTCTGGGGACCCTTCCGGATAGCTCACACTAACTCTGTCAGTTTTGGTCCATTTTACTCCATTCTTTTTGGAGAAGGTCCCTGACCTTCTCACCTTCACCCCCTTATATATCCTGCGAACAGCCTGTGGTCAGATTGACGGCAGAGACGTATACAGCGTTATGGACATGTCTTCGTAAACTCCATTTAACTAGTAAGACGGCAACTCCACCCAGTTTTGCCCATGACGCCCGGGGCAAACCCTGGGGCCGCAGGTACCTGTTAGGAATAATTCTACTAAGTTACAGCTTGTTCGATGCACTATAGCTCCTCCTGTAGTCTTCCGATCAAAACGCAAATACGTGTCCGTCGATCATCATTGCGTAACAAACAATCCTAACATTTCCCGAAACTCTTCCGTGAACATTTCCGACAGAAGGTAGGGTAATAGTGTCCAAAAGGTAGGGTAAGTATGTCCCTGGTGACACGAAACCGGTCTCCCTGGTAGGGTAATGTGACTTCCTTAGACAGGGTAAACTCACCCAGCCTTCTGTCCTATCCTTAGCCCAGAGCAGAGATTGTCACGTTACTACCACTACTTAGGTACACCATTGCCTTAAGTACCTTCTGTTTTTAGAGATATCTTGACCATCAGATATCCCTCAGATATGTGCCTGCATACCCACCTCGTCTACAATCTAACCTCTTAGTCTTATGTATGGGCATAGACGTAGGTTACCCTAGCTCTATAATGTAGGGTCCTTACCTCACTCCCCTCTTCTGTAAGGACCGACCCAGTCCGCTAACGTCGTCTTTTCTTTCCGCGATTCGGTTCACCTACAACCCTATGGTCCCTGGGTTTATGGGGATACCAGTGGTGGAAATCCGTCATGGCTTTCAAGCCATTGTCTTCTAGCATCTCATATGGCTCCCAAGAGTTCTCCTCTGCGCCATCGCCTTTCCATGAAACTAGGTACTGCACGAAGTGATTTGGAAATTTCGCTTTCATGTTTCCGTACCATCGACTGTCTACCACTGCCTCACTAACATAGCTGGGCTCATTGTCTACTATCCTGGGCACTGGGACTTGCTTAGTCCTTTTACCACTTGCGTCCTCACGATAGGGTTCTAAAAGTCTGACATTGAATACCGGATAGATTGACCAACGAGCCGGCAATTGGAGTTCATAAGCCAGGTTACCGACCTTACACTTGACCACAAAGGGCCCAAACATCCGGTGGTCCAGCTTCTCCATAGGTCGCTTCGTGTGGATGTTCTTTCGATTTAGCATTATGCGGTAAGCCTTCTTTGCCCTGCCATTCGTCACATCTTCCATCGTAACCTATTCCGGCGATGGCAATCATTTCTGGTCATGCCACTTCCCTTGCCTCTCTTGAGCTCGCTTAACTGGATCTCAGACTGCTTGATAGATACCTTCTCAATTTTTTATCAATAGCTCGCTACTGGGATGAACACCTTGTTGCTCCAAGACTGTACCTGACCAGTTGGTCTGTGGGTTACAGGCATAGTTGATCTCAAACGGAGATAACTTGGTTGACTGGGAGGTAGATGTATTGTCTGCATATTCCGCTAAAGGCAGTAGAGATGCCCAATCATCCTGTTGATAGGAACAATAATTTCTTAAGTATTGTTCCAAGGTCTGGTTCACCCTCTCAGTCTGCCCATCAGTTTCAGGGTGGGAAGCGGTCGATAACCTTAGTTTCAATCGCAACTGTTGCATCAGGCTTATCCGAAACTTGGATGTGAATCGGCTATCTCTATCGGAGATGATAGATTCTGGGAGCCCATGAACTCGCCAAATCTTCTTCAGGAACATGAAGCCCAGATCCTTTATTGGAACTTCTGTGGCCAAAGGTATAAAGTGTGCCATCTTTGAGAATCTATCCACGATTACCCAAATTTTGGTATACCGTTCTGATTCCGGTAGTGCTACTATGAAGTCCATTGAGATGTCCATCCACAGCCTCAATGGTACTCTGACAGGTTCCAACAAGCCAAACTTCTTATGCTTAATGGATTTGTTCCGTTGACAGGTATCACATGTGTGAACATAGTCCGTAATGCTCTCATCCATCTTAGGCCAAAAGAAGTTAGCCCTAACCCTGCCTACCGTTTTATATGTCCCCAAGTGTCCCGCAATATGGGAGTCATGTTCCGCTTCCATGATCGTATCCTTCAGCTCTTGAGGGTCTGGGATATAACACCTACTCTTGTATAGGAGAAGATCCTTCTCTATAGTAAGATTCTTGTATAGAAGCGTAGTTGTTTCTATTGTCAAGTTACGGTCGACATCTTTGTCTTCCGCTAACACAGCCTTTAAGTCCCTCATATAGATGGAATCCCGTTTCGCAGCAGTACGCAACCCATCTAAAAACTTTAATTGCAACCGATAGCCTTGACAGGCTGCCAATGAATGAGGACGTAAGAGATCTCGCTCTTGTCCCACAACCCATTGTCCGGGGTGAAACATTGGCTTTAGTGTCTCTGACAGAGAATTACTGCCCCCTTCAAGGCGGTGGTCTCCACGCCTGGACAGTGCGTCTGCCTTTGTATTCAGCCTTCCTTCACGGTAAACTACCTTGAAATTGGACGGCTGCAGGAATTCTGCCCAGCGATGTTGTTGGCCGTCGAGGGTCTTAGTACTATTAAAGTACTGCAAATTCTTGTGATCGGTGTAAACCGAGATCTCGCCCTCTCGCAACCTAAACAGATGTTCCCATTCCTTAAAAGCTGCCACGATGGCAGTCATTTCCTTCTCATGTACATCACGATTTATCTCTACCGGGTGGAACTTCCTACTATGAAAGGCCACCGCATGCTACTTCTCATCTTCACAGAACTGAGAAAGTAGAGCACCTAATGCAAAGTCACTTGCGTCTGTCTCCAGTTTGGTCTGGTGGGCAGGATCAAAGTGTGCTAGGATTAGTCCCGTGGTAAAGGCGTTCTTCAAATCATAGAATGCCTTATCACAAGCAGGGGTCCAATCAAATTTGATATCCTTCTTAGTGAGGTCAGTCAAAGGTTTCGCTATCTTACTAAACCCTTCTATGAACCTTCTATAGAAGTTGGCGAAGCCCATAAAACTTTGGACTCCCACGACGCTAGTCGGTGGTTTCCCTTCTAGGATAGAATCCACCTTCCTGGTGGTCATGGATATTCCCTTCTCGGATATCTGATAACCTAGGAACTCAATCTGACTCTTGTGGAAGAACAACTTCTTTATGTTGACACATAGTCGATGCCTCCTTAACCTCTCCATGACTCGCCTTACTAGAGAGACATGTTCCTCAAGTGTTTCAGAGTAAATCAGGATATCGTCCATATAAGCGACGACTCCTTCCCCCAGAATATCTCGAAATATGTCATTTATCATGCTCTGGAAGGTGGCGGGGGCGTTACATGGCCCAAGGGCATCACTTTAAATTGATGTATTCCTAATTTACTGTGACAGGCTGTGAGTTCCTCATGCGAGTAAGTATCTCCTATGGCTTTGTTAGCCATTCGGATTCCCCAATACGCGTTCTTCAGGTCCATCAAGCTATAGACTGTAGCTTTCGACATCCTGCCTCGCAACTTGTTCATCAATGGGAGAGGATATTTATTCTTCACCCTGATTTTGTTTAGTCCTCGGTAATCTATTACCAATCTTAGAGTAACATTTAGTTTTGGTACAAAAAAGTATAGGAGCCGAGGACGAGGAAGTAGATCTTTCTATCTGCCCTGTTCGTAACATCTCGTTTATAAACTGCTTAAGAGCTTGTCGCTCTTTCACCGATATCGGATAGATAGGACCGAAGCGAGTTATACTTCCGGGAATTAAATCAGTTCTATGATCATACTTCGTATGTTCCGGTAGTGCTTCTATCCTCTCTTGACTGAAGATATGGCCAAAATCCTTATACTCCGGCAAGAGTTGGACTGTGACATCTTCATCGGTCTCATCCGAGAACTGTACCGTCCCTAGAAAATATACGTTTTCGGGATCTTTGGCCAACAGTTCTTCATCAGTCATGTATACTAACCGCCTCTGCTCTGTTAGGCAATTAGCCTTACAGAAATCTGAGCGCCAGGTCAGTGATCCTACTTTCCAATCTATGTCGGGGTTATGCTCTGTTAACCACGACATTGGGAGATAACCATCAACTCTGGTATCAGCGAGATTGGCTACCTCGAAGGGCATACCATTCACGTGATCACCTATGTTCAAGTCCAACGATTTGGTATAATGAAGACCTGATCCTGGTATGTGGTTACCACTTGCATCCTTTATTGGAGTATGAATTCTTCTTCGTACACAAGGAGCTTGGGTACTCTTTACCCATTGACTACTTAGCACTGGGCGAGTAGCTCCACAATCTAATAGCAATAACGCTTCGGCACTTATATGCCTACAGCTTATGTGCCAATCTAGCGTCACTCGTAAGTGAATAGATTTACTATGTTTGGGTGGGCTTGAGTGCCGCGCTGTCTTGTTTTGTCTCACAGTACTCATTGTTGCTAGTCTCTTGCCTTTGGACACAAGAGCAGCCACAATGGGTCGGTAAAACCTTTCAAGAATAGTTTAAATTAATAAGAGGAATTGGAGTGCTGTTTACTATCATGCCAGCATGATTTCGGGTAGTAAACCCTCCCCTGGTAAACTTGAAAGATCACTTTTTATTCAAGACTAATAACCTAACCAATTCAACCGTACAAGACAAATGACCCATATATCACAAGAAATACATTTGTTCTCCGGAGACGTCCGGTCAACCGGTACCAAACAGGGCATCTATTTGCCCCATCGGAATGTTGCGCGGTTCCCATTTTCCAGAGCGACTCCTCGGAGCAGAATGCTTATCCGAAGAAAAACCTGAAAGTAAATTCCCCAGAATGCCCAATATGAAAAACATAAGAAATAACAAAACCCCAAGAACCAAAAGAAAAGACGAAACAACGCGTGCGACCGTAACATCTACCTGAGCAGGTAGTCCCTCAATACTCCTGTATTGGCAACTTCGTCGGAACTTCAGAGCTAGTAAACGCAAATTGGTTTTTACCTTAACTCGTTCCACTTGAGTGGCCTTCCTTCTCTCGAGATCTTCATAGATCTAGATAGGTCAGCTTATGTCATCTCCTTCTTAGGATTCGGTTCTTACCTTCACTGAGGTCTGTATCAACCTCCATAATAGTAGGAGAAGGTTTACAAGGTTCTAAGAACCTGGGACTAGAAGGTGGCGGACGAGATGCTTCAATGCACTTTAATCGTTTATTGCCACTAGTAGAGGATTCCGCCTTGGGTCGTGACCGTTTCACTCCCCCGGTACTCCTCACAGCATGAACAACCGGGGAGGTTACCGAACACTGTCTCCTGAATTGTCCTTCTCTGCCGCACTAGGTACATTTCTTATTGTTGCCTCATTTATCAGTCAGGGTCTGAGTGATGTCTCGATGAGAAATTGCATACTCAGACGACCCTGCCTGCTTTCCGGCGCCAAGATTAGCGGTCTTCCGTGCCTTGTTGTTCTTCTAACCCGAACCTTTCTCCATCTTCTTAAACCTTCCCGTCGGTTCAGAAGTTTCCTTCTCTCTTTTCTCTCGTGGCTTCGCTGGTTTCTCATCATTAAGATGTCCGAAACGTTTGTCGTCTTCGAGATTATTACCAACTTGCCGAAGCAAATCCAAGTAATCGTTTAGGCTTTCGGGGTGAGGTGTCATTAACGCCCATGACTTCCGCAGCTCTGATGTTATCCCCACCCTAACCTTATCCTTTACCTGCTGGTGGTCTGTGTTGTTCAGCTTGTACATCAGATCGATAACCTTATCCAGGTAGAGACTGCTGTGGTGGGGGGACATTACCAAGTTGTGCCACGCGAGAAGATTCTTATCCCGATTCACCTTGTCACCTCCATGACTTTGCTCCAACCTTTACGGAAACCCTTGTACGTCCGGAGCGGACCATTCTTGTTGAACGGCATACCGGCTCGCTTGGCAGCTTCACGGTTGATGTGTGCATGTATGCCTAGGTCCCAGTTTCGGGCTTGGTCTTCGAGAAGAGGTATGACCAAGTTGATCTTATCCATGTCCGTCAGACGGCCATCGGAAAAGTACACAAACCTAACTTCGACCAAGGTCCGAAAACTAGCCAGATCGGCAACCACTCCCTTGAACGTGGGAATGCCGCTTAGCTTCTCCGGCTTCCTCTGTCTCAAATGTAACGAAGACCAAGATTGGTTTTGCAACTGTTCTCGTAGTGCTTCTGCCCGACGGTCATATTTGTCTTTCTTCTTGTCATTCCTGCCATTACGGCGTGGTCCCAAAAAGGGTGTGACATTGGGTAGGGAATCGGCTTCATCATCAGAGCTGTCATCAGGGTCGGAATCACCTGGATCCCCTCCACCAGCCGTAAAGAACCCGCCTCCGGGAGGTAGATTTCCACTCCCACTGCCTCCCGCATTGCCATTGAAGGTTTCCCTTGGTCTCTCATAACCATCATATCGCTCCTCTTGACCACCACGGTTCCTGTCATCCGGAGGACCCCCTCCTGATGGTGCTTGTGGCGGCACAGAGCCTGCTGGCTGGTTACTACCTAATGGTATTGGGTTTAGTGCAGCCGGCGACACCTTTAACCATTCGATAAAAGCCGGACAGCTCTCTGGGTGTATTGGGGTCCTTCGTGACCCCTCTTATTGCAATACCCACATAGCGGTTCCTCCTTTCCCTTTCCCTTATCCTGTCTGGCCTCTCGTGGTGGACCCCCCGGTACCTCCGGCGGTGGTGGATGACAAAAGAAGTCATGTCGCCCACCATATCCCGGGCATGCGGGGTGACAATAAGGTCCTCGCGCTAGTGGTGCTGGCCCAAACCCAGAAAATCCGGCATTACCCACAGGTTTAACAGGTGCCGTAGGCACATGGCCCTGTGGCCGGTTGGGTTGACGGGGCGTTGCCGCAACAGGCACTGGGGTGCCTTGTGAGGCTGTCAAGGGACGAGTAGGTCTGTGTACAGGGTTCTCCAAAATGTTCAACGTCCTTTCGATTCGATCAGCGAGTCCCGGAGACCACTGTCTCATGGCTGGCCAAGGAGCCGAAATCGGTAAAGACACAGGCATAGCTGCGGGAGTTGGATAATGTTCAAAGAATTCAGGTGGAAGGTGGTGGACCAGTTTATGCTCAAACGCTGAGGATGGAGGAGGAAGAAGGGACTAGGTAACTGGTGACGGTACCGGAGTCACCGTGATTGAAGGAGAAGGTTCTCGTATGGGTCTTGAGGGTTGAGGCGATACTGTTCGTGACCCTTGTGGACTTGAGGTGCCTATCGGACTAACCGAGTGACTGCGAGCCACTGATGCGGAAAGCGAGCGAGAGGAGGCACGAGCGAAGGAATGAGTTGCTTTGGATCCTTGATCCCTTAAGCTTTCCACGATTCGCAATTGTAAAGGGCTCAGTTGAGGCCCATACTTCGCGTTTCTCGCATAGAGCATCAGTTGCCGAGTATAATCCTGCGGCTTTTCCTTCAACAGGGGTATCACAGGGCCTGCCTCAGTCATCAGGCCATCATTGTCCTCATCTATTTCATACCCCTCCTTTGCAGCCTTTTCCAATGCCTCCATGCGAATCTTCATTGCATCCTGGTTCCTTAACAGAACCAGAAATGACTCTGGTTGTCTTTTCATCCCTCCTACTGACGAACCTATTATCTGCTTCTGGAAGACCTTCTGTGTCTTCTTATTCCAATTATGTAGTTCCCCCTTTGCCCTTCTGATTTCTTCCATCACTTCGCGTAGGATCTAGGGCGCGACGAAGTTGCACGTAAATTCCACGACGGTCAACTCTTCGGCTTCGGGGTTGTCCCTCAGGAAACCTTGTACGAAGGGGATATCGCTTAGGAATGACAGAGCGGCGATGCCGGGGTCTGGGAGGACCAGGTCTCGACATTCGTTTGGGAGTTCGATAGGAGCTGCATGGATCAAAAAACAAGATGCTTCGCCGAGACGGCGACTGTCAGCCATAATAGAGGCTATGTAAATGGCAGCTTCTAGTGGGTTCTCGTTGTGATCCAAGCTGCTGTCTGAACTGGACGTTCCTATATCGACCGTGGCGGGCAAAGCTTGAGTAGCCATCTTGGTCTGTCAACGTCGGTTCCAACAAAAATCAGGCAGAGAGTTAAGCGAGGAGCTCGCTTAAGGATATACTGTAATGGGGGCTCTCTCAGGTAGATGGTTCCTAAGGATGAGACGGCACCAAACTTCGAATCTCTCGAACACCACTCTTGCAAAAGTGTAAAGAATAAAAGTTACGGTAAAACTTAATAGCGTTAAGCTCAGGCTTATCTCAATTAAAGTCTCGGGAGAGGATGTTGCTTGTGTCGGGGTAGGACAGTTCTCGTATGATCTTTAAGTAGTCGGACATCTACCAAAATCTCCCCCATCAGGTTATCCTGACCATCATGAGTATGCCCTTCTCTGTAAGGGTTGCCCCGGCACCATTACTGTGTCCCCAAAGGGGTAAGGTGTCAGCGCAATCTAGCAGATTTCTCCTATATACACATCACTTCCTGCGAGGTGTTTACCAATACACCTGCCGGAGTGAAAACCTTTGCACATCGGTGTCTCGTCAATGGCTAACAGTCGAGACGCCTAGGAAAGCTAACTAAATGACTCTCTTCCCATGTGCTATGACCTTTACAAACTCACGTAGACATCAGCAGTCTTCCAGCTAAGCTCTATCTTTCTTGAATATGAACTTAGAGGGTCTACGCCACTCCGGCGGAGAGCTGCGGCGGTGGCGGGACCCGTGGGCGCTAGCCATGGTCCCTTACCCCCGACACACCACTCACCGTGATAAGTATCATGCTATTAGAGTCCTCAAACAACCCACAAGGAGCCTATGGCAAAGGGGCACGTCTAGGCTTGACTGGTGAAAAACGTTCCCAGATGTCTCCGGTACTAGCCAGGACTATTCTGGGGACCCTTCCGGATATGTCACGCCAACTCCGTCAGCTTTGGTCCGTTTTACTCCGTTCTTTTTGGAGAAGGCACCTGACCTTCTCACCTTCACCCCCTTGTATATCCTGCGAACAGCATCCGGTCGGACGGACAGCAACCACGTATACAGTGTTATGGACATGTCTCTATAAACTCCATTTAACTAGTAAGATGGCAACTCCACCCATTTTGGCCCATGACGCCCGGGGCAAACCCTGGGGCCGCAGGTACCTGTTAGGAATAATTCTACTAAGTTACAGCTTGTTCGGAGCACTATAGCTCCTCCCGTAGTCTTCCGATCAAAACGCAAACAAGTGTCTGCCGATCATCATTGCATAACAAACAATCCTACCATTTCCTAAAACTCTTCCAAGAACATTTCCGACAGAAGGTAGGGTAATAGTGTCCCAAAGGTAGGGTAAGTATGTCCAGGGTGACGCGAAACCGGTCTCCATGGTGGTGTAACGTGACTTCCTTAGACAGGGTAAACTCACCCTGCCTTCTGTCCTATCCTGAGGCTAGAGCAGACATTGTCACGTTACTACCACTACTTAGGTATACCATTGCCTTAAGTACATTCTGTTCTTAGAGATATCTTGACCATCAGATAATTCTCGGATATGCGCCTGCATACCCGCCTCGTCTACCATCTAACCTCTTGGTCTTATGTATGGGCATAGACATAGGTTACCATAGTTCTATACCATGGGGTCGTTACAGTTGTCAGTGGCTAACTGTCGAGACCACTAGGAAAGTTAACTAAATAACTCTCTTCCCATATGCTATGGCCTATGCAAGCTCCCATAGATATCAGCTGTCTCCCGGCTAAGCTCTATCTTTCTTGACTACGAACTTAGAGGCTCTACAGCGCTCCCACGTCGAGCTGTGTCACTGGCGGGACCTGTGAGCGCTACCCATGGTCCTGACCCCCAGCACACCACACAACCTGATAGGTATCATGCTATTAGAGTCTTCAAACAACCCACAAAGAGCCTACGGCAAAGGGACACGTGTAGGCTTGATTGGCGTCAAACCTTCCCTGATGTCTCCGGTACTACCTGGGACTACTCTGGGGACCCTTCCGGATAGCTCACGCTAACTCCGTCAGTTTTGGTCCGTTTTACTCCGTTCCTTTTGGAGAAGGTACCTGACCTTCTCACCTTGGCCCCCTTATATATCCTGCGAACAGCTTCCGGTCGGACGGACGGCGACGACGCATACAGCGTTATGGACATGTCTTCATAGATTCCATTTAACTAGCATAATGGCAACTTCACCCATTTTGGCCCATGACGCCCGGGGCGAACCCTGGGGCCGCAGGTACCTGTTAGGAATAATTCTACCAAGTTACAGCTTGTTCGGAGCACTATAGCTCCTCCCGTAGTCTTCCGATCAAGATGCAATCAAGTGCCCGTTGATCGTCATTGCGTAACAAACAATCCTAACATTTCCCGAAATTCCTCCGAGAACATTTCCGACGGAAGGTAGGGTAATAGTGTCCCAAAGGTAGGATAAGTATGTCCATGGTGACACGAAACCAGTCTCCATGGTAGGGTAACGTGACCTCCTTAGGCAGGGTAAACTTACCCGGCCTTCGGACCTATCCATAGGCTAGAGCGGATATTGTCACGTTTTGACTACTACTTAGGTACACCTATTCCTTAAGTACCTTCTGTTGTTAGAGATTTCCGGACCATCAGATATCTCCTGGATATGCGCCTGCATCCCCGCCTTGTCTACCATCTGACCTCTTGGCCTTATGTATGGGCGTAAACATAGGTTACCATAGCTCTATATCGTAGGGTCGTTACACCTAGACAGGGTAAACTTACGCCACCTTCCGTCGTAACCTTAGGCCGGAGCGGACATAGTCACTTTTGCTTCCACTACTTACGTACACCTATTCCTTAAGTCCCTTTTATTCCTTAGCATACCCAGACCATCAGATATCCCTTGGACATGCGCCCACATGCCTGCCTAGTCTACCGCGTTACCTCTGGGTATTACGTATGGGTGTAGCCTTAGGTCGCCATAGCTCTGGAACGTAGGGTCATTATATTCCTAGACCTCGCCTCCGGACTCCTGCCTGTCCTGATTGTGGTGTGCCTTGAGCTACCCGACCCTCAGCCCCTGTTGATTACAGTCACCTCCCCACGTTGCAAGAACGAACCTGTACCCTCTTGGAACCTTCGTCTGGTCATCATCGCCTCTCCTAGTGCTGACAAAAAACCCCGGACCCCCCGACGCTACCAAGGTGGAGAGTACGACACTCGTCACAGATGTACTAAAAGAGAACCCATGGATGTTGGAGTTCATGCAAGGCCCGAAACCAGCTCCTGACTCTCGGAGTTCACATCCTACTGAGGTCAGCTCTGTGCAGCCCAGTGGTCCTGGACATGACGGCACAATTCACACCTCATCTGCCAAGCCACCTGAGAGTGAGGTTTACAATTTTCATCAACCTGGATCAACACCTGTGTCGCCCGACAGTTTTGTTCCAACCTCCCTCACCCCTCCAGCTCCTGAAGCCCTCTCCCTGTCTCCTCTTCTCCCCTGGGCTGATCGAAGTATGGCTAGCCAACCCCCCCCCTATGACTCTATGTGCGCCTGAGACTGCTTTGTGTCCTGGCTCCTGCCCTGCCCCAAATTCTTGAAGGAAAAGCCAAGAGAGTGGCACCAGTGCAGCGAAAGCATTTCATCCAGAAAACCCTATTCCACCAGGCCCTGAAGCGCAGGATTTCGCCTTCTCAAGCCCAAGGTACCCTCCGCCTCACCACTCAGCACATCACACTGCCGCTGAATAATCATTATCTCATACCAGGTTTTTTTCTTTCCTTTACAACCTTTTTTACCCGCTTATAATTTCTTCTTGTTTTGCCTTTGTTTTCGCTCTAGTGCCTACGTTCGTTCTCTGTGTGTCTGGTTTTCTCTCTCTCTTGGGCATCCAGTTCTTTGGTTTATTTTGCAAGGGTTTCTCTCACCCCTTTAGGCATCTTGATCTCCTATTATCTTTTCCTGATGTTTCTCATACGTACTTTAACGTCCTGTGCCCCTGCTTCTTTTTATTATGTTTTTTTATCTTCCTTGGCTACTATACAGTGGATTTCTTCTTTCGCCGCAACTTGGGTGTCTTGTATTCTTAGACTTTCCTTCCCCTGTTGTCCGTCCTCCTCGGGCTGTCTATTACTTGGCATTTGGAACTCCCGTTGCTTCAACTTCTTTTATACTACCACCTTTTTGTTCCATGATTGGGTGTGCTATATGGACCTATATTCTGAGAAATTTCTTCTCCCAAGGTGGGGCATCTGGGTTTTCACTCCGCTTGGTTCAATATCTAGTATTCTCCAAGTTAAGCCCTGTGCCACTACTCGAGTACAACTGTTAAGAATCCTACCGGGTAGGACCTAGCGACAGGTAACGATACTTCTCTTATATGGTGATAGTTCTCAGACCTGTGTCTACGCGATCCCGATAGTCCAGTCCTATGACTACTATCGCGTTCGCGCCTATCTCCTTATTCTTTTCCTTAGTCCTCGCGTAGGACTGAATCTTTTTCTCGTGAGAGGAAAGACACTTCTTGGGTTTCTTAAGATAAATCTTAAAGAGCGTAAAGGTAGGTTTTATTGATAATAACTTAAAGGTAGGAAATAAACTAGAAGAACGTGTGAAGAGCTAATATTATGGGTCCTAGTGACCTTTTATATAGTAGCTCTTCACCTGGCGTGACTCATACTTATGCGTCACGCGAACCTTGTGACTCATAACTATGAGTCATGCAAAATCCATCAGCCGACTCCTATGAGTCGCTGCGCAACATACCTGAAACCAATCAAACTATAATAACTAAGTCAGGTGCGCAACTCGCGTCACCTGCGTGAAACCCATGACTCATAACTTGAGCCATGTGCGAAAATCATAACATCGTGTGACTCAGAACTGTGAGTCACGAACAGGTAAACATAATAACCTATGGCGCACTAGTGTGCGTCATGTGAAATCCCAACGTACCTATAACTCGGAAATACGAGCTATGTGAAATCTGCCTTGCTTAGTCACAGTTTGTGACATTAGCTCCCCTCTCCCTCAGCCCGAGTCCCATCGGGCTTACAACAGTCTATCCTCCAATCCTCCCCATGCCCTTGCCGGTAGTCCCCACTTGGCTTCCTTGTTCAGCCAAGTGCTGACTTTCCGTACTCTCGTCAGGGTCCTTTCCGCCTCCTTCTCTTCCTTCCTCCAGTCGTTTTGGAGTGCCTTCCGCATCCTTGTTTCCTCCCTTAACTCGTTCTGTTGTTGTCCTATTTTTTCCGCTTGCCATTCCAACAATTTCTTCGTCTCCTCCGCTTCCGCCAACAATTTCATTACCGTCATCTCTGGTTTTTCCATCTCTTCTTCCCAGGAGACGTGCCTCGTCCTCCTGGGCTTTGCCCATTTTTGTTTTTTCGCCCCCCTCCTCTTCGACTCCGTCCTCGGAGTCGGTTTGATGTATTGTACCAGAGCCACTGGCTCTGGTGTCGGGGATTTCGTGGGTGATCCCAGGGGTGAAGTCTTGGGTGGCCATCGGTTCGTTTCCCGAGGCCAATATCCTGAGCCCTCCTTCTCGCTTCTGTGCACATGGCACTCGTCGTTGTAGCATCCTGTCCATGACAGGTTCGCATGTTCTCTTTCGGGTGTCGTGGTTTTCGATAGGGGTAAATCCACCAGATTTACCCAGTCTTCGTCTGTAGGTTCTTCTTTGACTGGTGTTGGGGTTCGATACCCCGGGCTCGTTGGTGTAATGTGTTTGAACGCGTCGCGTTCCGGAATGTTTTGTAGGGTTGATGGTATCGTTAATATTTGCCACTGATAGGAGTCTGTGCGGTGCAATGTCGGCGCGACATGCCCTGATTCGTGTATGTCCTCGACTGTCGGCTGGTGGCTTGCGTGGGTATTGTTCGTGGAACTGGTGGACTGCATTTTGTGCGTGTTCGAAGTTCTCGGCTGGGTACCAAGTCCTATCGTGTTCTGGGGAGTATCCAGTCCACTTTGCGCGGTATTGTAGGCGACCGCAGTGTGATCGAGAGTCGATGATTGCTTCGAGTTCGTATTCTGATTCACCGTCTATCTCAATAGGCGGTGGTGGGGGTTTTTCTTGATATGGTAGAGGATTGTTTTGATAGAGTTCGAGGAGGCTGATGTGGAAGGTGTTGTGTATTTTCATTGACCGTGGGAGGTCGAGCTTATAAGCGCGGCTTCCTATTTTTGCCAATATCTTAAATGGTCCTATTTTCTTGTAATCCAGTTTCTTTGTCGGTCGCGTGGTTCGGATGTTGCGTGGTAGTAACCAAACCCTGTCTCCTGATTTTAGGTTTGAATCTGGTTTTCTGTGGCGATCGTAATCTTCTTTTTGTCGTAATTGCGCCGTGACCATTTCGTTTCGTAATGTGTCGTGTAGTTGACTCATATCCTTTTTATCCGTCATCTTTCCTTGGAGCATATGACCTATGCTTTCGTGTTCGGGGTGTGTGCCGTAATTTGCGAAGAAAGGGGTTGTTTGGATTGTTTCTTGTTTTCCGTTGTTGTAGGCGAACTCGGCTAGTGGTAACCAGTCATACCAATCATCTTGTTAGTAGTTGACGTATGCACGGAGGTATTGTTCCAGTATGCCGTTAATTCTTTCCGTTTGTCCATCCGTCTGGGGGTGGAAGGCTGTGCTCATTCGTCGCTCAATTCCCAATTTTTCCGTTATTTCCTTCCACACCTCAGAAGTAAATAGTGATCCTCTGTCGCTAATGATGTCTTTGGGTAACCCGTGTAGGCGGTATATTTCTTTTAGAAATACGGTTGCAAACTGCCGTGCCGTCATATCCGTTTTGCATGGTATGAAGTGACTCATTTTGGTCAAGCGATCTACTACCACTAATATGGCGTCATGATCGTTTGACTTGGGTAATTCGGTTATAAAGTCTAACGATATGGACTTCCATGGTTTTTCTGGGGCCTCGTTTGATTTGAGTAATCCGTAAGGTGCGTGTCGTACCACTTTGATTCTTTGGCATGTGTCGCAATTCTTGACATATCGTTTGATGTCTTCTCTTTTCTTAGGCCAGTAATATCTTCGGTTGATGAATTCGGTAGTTTTGGCGGTTCCTCCATGTCCGGCATATGGGGGGTCGTGATGGTGTCATATGATTTCTGTGCGTAGTTGGTCTTTATCTGGTATCCAGATTTTCCCATCGTACCACAAGTATTCATCCTTCCATTCACATAATCTTAGGGCTATGCCTTTGATTTCCTTCGTGCCGGCCTCCAGTTCCTTTGTTATCTTTTGACATTTGTCATCTTGCCTGCTTTCCTTCCTGATATCTTCTTCCAATGTCGTTCTTGTATTGATTTCGTTCAGTGATTCGTATCCACTGTCTTCTTCTTCCAATTGGAAATATTTTTCTTTTGGTAATAGTATTTGTTGCCTTTGTTTGATTCTCTCATCCTCTGGGGTATTTGGTTTGTCGTTTGACCTTCTAGTCAATGCATCTGGTTTTCCTCCTTCTTTTCCTGGACGGTATTCGATTTTGAAGTTGTAAGTGCTGAGTTTTTCCATCCATCTTATTTGTGGTCCATTTAGTTCCTTCGTGGTCATGAAGGGTACTAAGTTTTTGTGGTCTGTTAGAATTTTGACTGATGCATTGTTGTTTTGAGCGTATCTTCTCCATTCCTTCAGGGCCTGAACTATTGCCAATAGTTCCTTATCGTGAACATCATAGTTGCATTCTGCTGGGGTCATTGTCTTGGATCGGAATGCTACTGGCCTCCGTTTGCCGTCTTCGCATTTCTGAGACAGTATGCCCGAGCATACATATTTGGATGCATCCGTCTCGATCATAGTTTCCCTTTCTGGATTGAAATGTACCAAAATTGGTCCTTGGGTGATCTTGGTTCTTAATTCGTCGAAGGCCTCCTTTTCCTTAGGTCCCCAATCCCATTTGACGTCTTTCTTGGTCAGGTTGTATAGTGGTTTAGCAGTTCTGCTAAATCCTTCTATAAACCTTCGGTAGAAATTGCAGAATCCCATGAAACATTGGATATCCGTTTTA
>LN891205.1:12845-39830 GCA_900010015.1 Tuber aestivum
AGCTCTGTCGTGCGGCCTGGTCCGCGGGGGGCGGTTTTTTAGGCGTCATAGCTAGCGCTCCATATGCCGTTTTTGTCCCATAAACAAAATACAAAATGAGTCAAACAAAATACAAAATGGGTCAAACAAAAAAAAATCCCTAGCTTTAAGTCATCCTCTGTCTGTGCTACACCTCTGGTCATTGAAAAATATTTCCTAATCGCGAACGACTCAACCCCGAGGAATCATCACCACTTTTCTATAGCCACGGACCCCCCCCCGGGGGGTGCAGGCTGTTTCTTTCCATCCGTCTACCCATTGGGGCCTCACTTCTACTCCTTCCCTCAGCTAGCATCTCGCCTCTGCTGGATGGGAGTCCTCTCCTCACTCTGGGGGCCTCATCGTGAGGTCTCGGTCCTCCCTACCCCGCTTTTGCTTCACCTCGCTTAGCATCAACACCGTCCGCTTTGGCGGCTTAGTGATGGCTGGACGGTCAGTTGGGCTGGTAGTCCTCTGGGCTATCAGGAGTAGCCTTGCCTACTCCTGTGACCCTAGTTGCAGCCTCCTGCCGTGTTGTATGGCAAGATCTTTGCTTCCTTGTCCGCTTCCTCTCCCCTCCTCCAGGATCGGCTGGCACCCTACTGCCTTGGCCTTTTGGCCTCATCTTCACAGAGGTGGTAGTGCTTTGGCCTACCCCTCCTGCCTCCCCTCCGCGCCAGTATCACTTGGTGCTGCTCTCACTTCTGCAACCCTCGCGGCAGCTCTACAACTCTTTCCTGGCTCTGGTGTCACTACACACACCATCCAACCTTTTTCACAACCAGACTCCTCACGGCTGGGGTCTATCACCTCTCTCCTTGGCAGTATGGGTTGCCCTCCACTATCACAGGTTGCTGGCATCTCTCACCTGTATTCCTCCCTCCACGCTTGTGGCCTGCTCCCGGCCGAACGACCGGTTGGCCTACCTTGGTATTGCACTATCTCCAGGGGTGAGCTGGCCGGCCCCATCATGGGATTTCGCCAGGGTCCTATTGTGGGCCTGACAGTGGACACATTCGTTCGCGGATGCTTGTAGAGGGACTTGGGGGTTTCCTAATCAATTCTTTCCTTTGTCGAGATGATGCTAAAGGGTTTTCTTCCCTCTCCTGCCTGTCCTATGGAGGACGATTGTTCCTGTTCGGGGTGGGATGTGTGGTTAGACCCATACCAGAGGGTCTTGGAGGGGTTGTTTTGGTCCCTGGGGCGCGGGGGAATGCGTTTGGAATTAAGGTTTTGTTTTTGCCATAGCTAGCGCTCCATGCAGGTTCTTGTACCTTAACAAAGAATATATGAGTTAAAAAAAAATCCCTAGCTTTAAGTCTATCCTCCATCTCCGCTACACCTCCGGTGATTGAAAACTCAAGACCACAGTTTTATCGTGAGTTTTTTGTTTCATCGCGAAACATTCTCCACCCTCCCGGCCACTCCTGCCTTTGGCCTCAGCCTAGGTGAGTCTAGCTCTTCTCTCCTCTCATGCCGGAGGTATTGACTTCGGTCTACAGTCGCAGGACCCTCTCTCTCCTTGGGGGTTGGTCGTTCGGAGGCCCTCCTTGGCTGGCTGGCAGGTGGTAGGATCCCTTCCACTACAGTGACGCTATCTCTCCCAGAACAAGGGACTACGTGAGAGACGTGGTATAAGACCTGCTTTGCTTTGCCTAGGCGGCCGTTGATGATCTTCCTTCGCCTTTTCTCCTTCCCCCACAAGTTGTGGGTAGTCCTCTCCTCCTCCTGTGTTGGCCTCGCTCAGCCTTCTCACGGTAGGCAACCCCTTAACCACCATCGTCAGAGCGCCGGGACTACAGTTGCAGTACGGGAGAACAGCCAAAAGGCTACGGTCAATCTCCCCATTCTCTTGTTCCCCTAAGAGGCTGTCCAGTCAGACATGAACGTGATACCGATACAAGATGTTTAAGGTCTTTGGGTCTACCCCACCGCTCCCCTCTCCCTACGGTCGGATCGGCTGGCGCCCTACTGCTACTCCTTCCCCTCCTCCCGGTTATCGCCCACGGCCGGCTGGTCTCCTCCTTCCCTCCCTGGTATTGCACTGTCTCCTTGGAGGGGTGTGGGGGGGGCCCCCTATCTTAGCGCGCTTTGGGCGTCGCTTCCCACTTGAATGAGTGGACTCGCCCTTCAGGGCCTACGTGGCTTGCTACTAACCTTTCTTTTGTCTTTTTGGGATTTCTCAGCCGGTTTTCCTGGCCCTTCCTGCTTTCTTCTTAGTTAGGATTTCCTTGTTCGTTCTTCTAGCCAGGCTTGGGTTTCTTTTCTTTGAGGCAAGATGTGCGGTTGGCTCTATACCAGAGGGGCTTGGGAGGTTGGCTTTTTCCTGTGGCGAGAGGAGGAATATGGGTTTTTTGTCATCATAGTTAGTGCTCCATACATTTTTTGTACTCTAAACAAATAATCAAGAAGTTAAACAAAAAAAAAGAAAAATCCCTAGCTTTAAGTCCATGCTCCGGGCCCTCTACTTTCCTCTTGCTTAAAAACACTACCGCATTTGGCCGGGCAAAACTCCAGGGTTTTGCGTGGCAACCATCTCCACACACTGTATTACTTCCCTCGCTTAAGCTTCAATCTCTAAGTGCACAGCCCCCTCTCTACCCCACACAGCCCCCTGAATCATGGAGGGGTCTGGTCCGGGACCTTCAAGGTCTGGCTCCCAAGCCTCCAGCCGTGCTTCACCCTACGAGTCTAGGGCGCCAAACCCCTGTCTTTCCGCTCATCTTTCGCTAGTAAGACAAAAGCTAGCCCATACTCTCCGTCGCATAGAACGGGCAGCCCCTCCGATTCCCACCCCAACCAACTCCCAGCTTCAAGAACTCTCTGCTGGCAAAGCCGTCCTCCTACCACTGCTCTGCACTGCCCTTTCTGGAATAGGTAGCATCATCCAAAGCCTAGAGGCCCTCGAGTAGTCCTCCACCGCTGCCCCCAAGGACCCTCCCTCTCTCCCCGCATCAGCCGCTTCTGTCCACGACCTCTCTTTGAGGGTCACGGCATCAGCTGCCCGCCCCTTGGCTGTCCTACTGGGCCCCCCTCCTCCTCCCCCTCCAAATCAGACAAAGCGCCTCCCACTGCACCCCCCCCCCTGCTTCCCCTAGAGCAAAGTACCGCCCCCCTCCCCGCTATATCCTAGACATCCTGGTTGAGGACATGGACTCCCCCGTGCAGGTTGATGGGGTGTCGTATGGTAACCCATGCACCTTGGCGCCCAGACATTCCCGCTCCTTTGCAGCCTTGCAGTTCACGTAGAGTGAATTCCCGGAAGAGTCTACTTTCCGCCCAGGTCCTGCCCCCTCCTTCCTCATACTAGTTCCCCCATCCTCCTCCAACATTAGTGCTGTAGCCCCACCCAGGGGCCAGGCACAACAGACCAACGCCAAGGGCAAGAAGAAAGCAACCACCGCAGCCCAAGTCGCAGCGTCGGGTGGTGCCCCCTCCAGGGTCCAGGAGGCTGCCCCCCTTCCTGCTGCCGAACGCCACTTTTTCGCGCCCCAAACCGCCCCGGTCCCTCACCCCGATGCAACACACCTGGTGGCCACTGCCCCTGACATTGTTGCCTCCGTTCTTCGGGAGGCGAACTGTCCCTTTCCTGTTTCTTTCTCAGCCACTGTCAATGCATGTGGCATGATTACCCTCCTACCTACTGATCCCCTCATACCTGCCACCAGCTACTCCCCCTACTATGAGGCGCTTACCAACACAATCAACCAGTCCTTCGCTGTTGGGAATAATCCCTACCGCCCCTTCGGTCCTGCGCCTAACGAGGTCCAACTGGTCATCCAGGGCCTTCCAGTTGCCTTCCTCCTGCAGGACCAAACCAACCTCTTCTCCGCTCTCGCTGAGTCCATTAAGAATGCCAAGGATGTCGACATCTTTGATGCCCGCTACCTCCAACTCGACCCCCTCCTCCACAAGGCCACCACCTCAGTGGTCATCATCGTCGCCCTCTCTGATGTGGCCTATATTGGGTCCAAGATCCTCCTCTACTCCAAGCTCCACAACGTCCAGAATGCGGTCTCCAAGAACAAATTCATGGAATGCAGGCACTGCTGGAAGTTTGGCCACCCGGCCCCAGCTTGCACTGCCACCATTCCTGTCTGCCTGATCTGCCCATCAAACCATACGAGAGCCAACCACCGTTGTCCCAACCCCATGTGCCCCAAGCTGGGCTTTCTCAAACCCGTTATTGGCTGCTGTCCAGCCTCCCCTCTCAAATGTGCTAACTGCTCTGGTGGCCACCCCGCTACTGACAGGTCCTGCCCATCCCATCCTTCCCAGCTGACGCAACGGTCCTCAGAGTCTGAGGCAGAAGATGAAGGGCAGGATAACACCATGGACTAAGATGATGCCCCGCCGGGCAATGCCCATACGCCTACTCCCCCCCTCCCGGAAAACGACTCCTTGGCCACCCCCCAACCCGTTGTTGCCCCAGTACCCCGTGCTCCAGCACCCGCCTCCCAGTCTGCTGTCTTCTTCACCTCCCTAGAGGAATCCAGTAGCCTGTCTTTATTCCCTCCAACTTCCTTCCATAAGTGATAGTACAACCTATAGATCTAACTTTGGTGGACCGATTGCCGCCATCCCCTTCTTTTCTGCCTTTTCTTTCCATTGTTCAACATAACTGCCTAGGGAGCTGGAATGTTTTTCTTTCACTATTTAACAGCCTCGCTGCACTGCCATCTCCCCCTCAGATAGTGGCCCTCCAAGACCCTCCAGTCTGGCGGGGGAAACTACCATCCTTCTCCATGTATAAATGCTTCTCCCCCCCTGTCCCCTCAGGCCGCAAGCCCAAGGTAGCCTTCTTTGTCTATCAGGAGCTCCTCAGAGCCTACCCTGTTCTTCCCTGTTTTTTTGATTGGCCTGACCTAATGGCACTGGATATACACTTGCCTAAGGGCTTGTTCTTGTCATCTCTCCATGTTTTTCGGATTTACAATTTGTATTCCATTAATTTTGTGTCCTCTCACTGTCGGACAGTGTCACCAGCAGATGCTTTTCCCCTTCATGATTTCCCCTCCCTCACCCTTGGTGATTTTAACCTGCACCACCTCCTTTCTGACCCTTTACGCCAGTTTTCAGACCAGGATCTGCTGGTGTCCTCCCCCTACTTCGAGGCCGCCTATGAGACTGGCTACACCCTACTCAACACCCCTGGCATTCACACCAGTTTCCCCTTCCACTCCGCCACCAGGCTGGGTGTACTTGACCTGGCCTTTGCCAATAACCTTTTGGCTCCTTTCCATGATTCCTGGTCAGCTGATCTCCCCTCTACCGGCTCTGACCACGTCCCCATCATTATCAAACTTTCCTCACCCTTGATGCACAAAGCCCCTCCAAGCCCAGACTGGGACAAGGTGGATTGGCCACCTGTACTTGAGATCCTGCGAAGAGTCAACGTTCTACCACCGCCCTCCTTCCCTATAGCTTCCGCCCTCAGCTCTTGGTTCGACCGACACCTCGGTGCCCTTTCAGCCCTACTCCTGGCCCCTGCCCCACTAAAATGCCCTTTACTTAGGTCCAAGCCCTGGTGATCCCCCCTTTTGACCTCGCTGCGCCGTGCTTTTAATGCCGCTGCCCAGAGGTCCCGCTCCTCTCCCTCACCTACACTCAATGTTGAAGCCTGCGAGGCCCACTCCCTCTACTTCAAGACCATCAAGAAGGCAAAGGCCAAGCACTGGAAGAGCTTCCTAGCCAAGGTTGACTCTCACTCAATCTGGACAGCCAAAAGGCTCGCCACTGGAAGGGCTCCCAACCGCTTTCCCTCCTTTCCTGGCCTCTCCTTCCCTGACCAGATCAACTCAACACTCCTGAATCACTTCTTCCCCCACCAGACTCCTACTCCCACCCCATCTATCCTCAGGCCCTTTCGTGACTCACCCCCTCTCTCCCCCGAGGAGGTGCAAAGGGCCCTGTCTAAGTCTTCAAACTCGTCAGCCCCAGGCCCGGACCAGATCCCCTATGGGGTCTGGAAGAAGGTCCATGCAGCTAATCCCTCCCTCCTCCTTAATCTCCTCTCGCTCTTGCTATCTTTCGGCTTCCACCCTCCCTCCCTCAAAAAGGCCAATGGAGTTGTCCTCCCTAAGCCGGGAGAACCAGACTATTCCTCCCCCACCTCCTTTCGTATTATTGTCCTCCTCCAGACAGTTTCAAAAATCCTAGAGAGGATCGTTGCCTCTCGCCTGTCCCTAGGTGCCCGCTCTCACTGTCTAATCAACCCAAATCAGGGCGGCTCACTCCCCAGTCTCAGTACCTATGACCCCTGCACCGCCCTCACCCACGAGATCTAATGCCTCCAGAGGCCCGGGCTCAAAGCCTCATCACTCTTCCTTGATAGTAAAGGGGTGTTTCACAACATCAACTCTACTCTACTTACTGGTTTCATGAAGTCTAGGGGGGTGCCACCATACATCTGCGCCTGGGTTCAGTCTTTCCTTTCTAACAGACATTGTCGTCTTCTCTTTCACGGGTCTCCTAATGTGTTCTCTCCAGTTCAGGTGGGCGCACCACCAGGGTCTCCTATTTCTCCTCTCCTGTTTGTCATCTATGTATCTCCTCTTCATTTGGATATTCCCAAGGGCATTATGTTTTCCTATGTTGATAATTTTACTGTTATGGTGGCCTCCCCCTCTTATAGGCGCAATGTGCAGCGCCTGCAGCACTATTTTTTGGCATTGAAGAGAAGGGCCGGTGCTATAAGCATGTCCTTCTCTGTGTCCAAGACCGAACTATCCCATTGGAGGACCTCAAGGGACCACGGGGCTCGTTGCTACACCCCAGTCACCCTGGATGGCACCCTCTTCCACCCCGCCAGGCTAGTTCGCTGGCTTGGCTACTGGTTTACCCCTAGCCTGGAAACCTCTCCTCACTTCGCCAAACCTTTGGCGCTTGCCCAGGGGGCTTTTGCTATCGTAAGACAACTCTCTTTCCCTGGCAAAGGCCTGCCTTGTTATCTCAACAGGAGGCTCGCTGTGGGGCTCATCCTCCCCATCCTCTCCTACAGGGCCGATCTCCTGGTACCCAATGCTTCTGCACTCTACAAGATGGAGGTCTTCTGGAACCAGGTCCTCCGATGGGTGACCAACTACTTCCACTCTACCCCTACCTTGATCCTCCCCTGCGAGGCCAGCATCCCCCCTCTGGTAGTCTTTCTTCCCCATAAGCGCTGAATGGCAGCCTTGAGGATGGCATGCTCACCACCCGAGATAAACCCGGCCGCAGCCAGGATCCCCTCATCCTTTCCCTCCGCGTCAGCAACAAGGGCCCCTGACTCCAACTGGGTCCTGTTGGTCGGGCTGAAGCGGAACACCTACCCCCTGCTCCGGAAGACCCCCAGACCCTCTTCCGCCGTGAGGTCCCATCTTCCTATTGATGGCATAGCTCACTCCCTCACTCAAATCGCTGCAAGGGGAAATCTTCCAGGCCTGAACAGGCACCTGGTCCCTGGGACGATCAACAATCTCTCCTCCTCTCAGAAGTACTCCCTCCTGAAAGTTACTACTCGGCCCCTCCTCTCTCAGGACTGGGCGCTGCAGGCCCCCCCCCCCTCCATACTATCCCTATCCTCCTCCATAGGCCCCGCACCCCTTCATGGGACTGGACCGCTTTCTGGCTGGAAGAATACATCAAATGAGAGCTGGAAAGAGCTATCTAGCTGCCCATACCCCCTGGAACGAGCCAGACAAACCCACCACTTGCTCTGCCTGCGGCCTTGAGCCAGGGACTATGCAACATGCTGTCCTCTCCTGTCCCTCTAAGGCCTCCTCGAGACAGCTCCATATCCCGGGAGTTGATTCTTTGGCCTTCGAGGCTCCCCTATGTGCTGATGCGGACCTCTTATGGGGCCTGGCGTGATACATTTCCAATACCAGAACCAACTTTCCGCCTGCTATGGGCAGGGGATGGGTGTCGCCCGGCACCAACCTGGTTTCAGATTGAAGGCGTGGTTCTTTGTGTGGTCTGCCCTGGCTTTATTTGACGTTTCGTGCTTTATGCTGTCTCTATGATGCAGGAGGCTTGTCTTTCCTTTCGTGATTGCTCGCCCTAGTGGGTGCAGTGGGTTGGATGACTCACAGGTGGGGATTGTTAGTGAAGAAATATTTCGTTATTGTTTGTTGTTTTTGATATTAAGGTTTTGTTTTTGCCATAGGTAGCACGTTATGCAGGTTCTTGTACCTTAACAAAGAATATATAAGTTAAATAAAAAAATCCCTAGCTTTAAGTCCATCCTCCATCTCCACTCCACCTCCAGCAATTGAAAACTCAACACCCTGGTTTTTATTGTGAGTTTTTTGTTTGGTCACCAAACATTCTCCACTCTCCTGCCCACTCCTGCCTTTCGCCTCGGCCTAGGGGAGTCTGGCTCTTCTCTCCTCTCACAGCCAGGGTATTGACTTTGGTCTACCGTCGCAGGGCCCTCTCTCTCCTTGGGGGTTGGCCTTTCGGAGGCCCTCCTTCGCTGGCTGGTAGGTGGTGGGATCCCTTCCACTACAATAAAGCTATCTCTCCCAGAACAAGGGACTACATGAGAGACACTGTAAAACACCTGCTTTGCTTTGCCTAGGCGGCTGTTGATGATCTTCCTTCCCCCGTTCTCCTCCCCCCACGCGTGGTGGGGAGTCCTCTTGTCCTCCTGAGTTGGCCTCGCTTAGCCTTCTCATGGTCGGCAACCCCTTAACCACCATTGTCAGACGGCCAGGACTACAGTTGCAGTAGGGGAGAACAGCCAACAGGCTACAGTCGATTTCCCCATTCTCTTGTCCCCCTAAGAGGCTGCCTAGTCAGACACGAACGCAATACCGATAGACGATGCTTAAGGTCTTTGGGTCTACCCCACTGCTCTCCTCTCCCTACAGTCAGATCGGCTGGCACCCTACTGCTACTGCTTCCCCTCCCCCCTGTTATCGCCCAGGGCCAGCTGGTCTCCTCCTTCCCACCATGGTATTGCACTGTCTCCTTGGAGTGGATCTGGGGGAGGTTCCCTATCTTAGCGCACTTCGGGCGTCGCTTCCCCTTTGAATGAGTGGACTCGCCCTTCGGGGCCTACGTGGCTTGCTACTAACCTTTCTTTTGTCTTTTTGGGATTTCTCAGCCGGTTTTCCTGGCCCTTCCTGCTTTCTTCTTAGTTAGGATTTCCTTGTTCGTCCATCTAGCCAGGCTTGGGTTTCTTTTCTTTGAGGCGAGATGTGCGGTTGGCTCCATACCAGAGGGGCTTGGGGGGTTGGCTTTTTCCTGTGGCGAGAGGAGGAATATGGGTTTTTTGTTATTATAGCTAGCGCTCCATACGTTTTTTGTACCCTAAACAAATAATCAAGGAGTCAAACAAAAAAAAAAAAAACCCCTAAGCTTTAAGTCCATCCTCTGTCTCCGCTACACCTCCGGTCATTGAAAAATATTTCCTAATCGGGAACGACTCAACACCCAGGAATCATCACCACTTTTCTATAGCCATGCACCCCCCTGCTGGGGGGTGCAGGCTGTTTCTTTCCATCCCTCTGCCCATCGGGGCCTCTCTTCTACTCCTTCCCTCATCTAGCATCTCGCCTCTGCTGGATGGGAGTCCTCTCCTCACTCTGGGGGCCTCATCGTGAGGTCTCTGTCCTCTCTACCCTGCTTTTGCTTCACCTGGCTTATCATCAGCACAGTAGGCTTTGGCGGCCTGGTGATGGCTGGACAGTCAGTTGGGATGGTAGTCCTCTGGGCTATCCGGAGTCGCCTTGCCTACTACTGTGACCCTAGTTGCAGCCTCCTGCTGTATTGTTTGGCTGGATCTTTGCTACCTTCCCCTCTTCCTCTCCCCTTCTCCGTGATCGGCTGCCACCCTACTGGCTCGGCCTTCGGGCCGCATCTTCACTGAGGTGGTAGTGCTTTGGCCTACCCCTCCCGCCTCCTCTCTGTGCCAGTATCACTTGGTGCTACTCTCACTTCTGCTACCCTCATGGCAGCTCTACAACTCTTTCCTGGCTCTGGTGTCACTACAGGTACTATCCAACCTTTTCTACAACCAGACTTCTCACGGCTGGTGTCTACCCCCTCCCTCCCTAGCAGTATCGGCTACCCCCCTCTATCACAGGTTGCTAGCATCTCCCGCCTGTCTTCCTCCCTCCACCCTTGCGGCCCGCCCTCAGCCGAACGACTGGTTGGCCTACCCTGGGATTGTACTATCTCCTGGGTTGAGCTGGCCAGCCCCGTCATGGCATTTCGCCAGGGTCCTATTGTGGGCCTGACAGCGGACACATTCATCCCCGGATGCCTGTAGGCGCACTTGGGAGTTTCCTATTCTATTCTTTCCTTTGTTTAGATGACGCTGAAGGGTTTTCTTCCCTCTCCTGCCTTCCCTGTGGAGGACGATTGTTCCTGTGCGGGGCGTGATGTGCGGTTAGGCCCATACCAGAGGGTCTTGGGGGGGTTGTTTTGGTCCCTGGGCTGCGGGGGAATGCGTTTGGAATTAAGGTTTTGTTTTTGCCATAGCTAGCGCTCCATGCAGGTTCTTGTACCTTAACAAATAATATATGAGTTAAACAAAAAAAAAAAAATCCCTAGCTTTAAATCCATCCTCCGTCTCCGCTACACCTTCAGCGATTGAAAACTCATCGCCATGGTTACTATCGTGGCTTTCATCGTCTAGGACCACCACCCCCCCCCTATCTCCCTCCATCTAGCCTCGGCTATAGGAGGTGGGCTCACTTCCCCTCTCTCTTGGGGTCCTGATTTCTTTCTTGATTCCCTTGGTTCCATCCCTGATTGAGGCCTCTCATGTTCATGATGTTTCCCCTCTTGCTATCCCGCCTCGCTTCGGCGTTGACATGGTTACCAACCCCCTTTTCCACCTTCAACAGATGGCCAGGACTACAGTTGCACTAGGAGAGAATATCTTACAGGCTACGGTGGATCTCTCCAGTCTCTTGCCCCTGTAAGAGGCTCAGGCTGCCTCGTCAGACACGAACGTGGTTACCAATAGTTGTCGTTCACCGAATTGCGTCTACCCCTCCTCTACTCTTTGGGGAATTTTTGGCTAACAGGTGGTGGGATCCCTTCCACTACACTGACACCATTTCTCCCAGAAAACGGGACTACATGAGAGACGCGGTAAAACACCTGCTTCCCTTAGGGCTCCTCTCCACGGTCAGATCAGCTGGTACCCTACCACCACCTCCTCTCAAGCTGGCATGTTACTGCCTCAATTGTCGGTTGTCCCAGAGGACCCATGGTCCCTGGCACGCTGGCCACACCTCTCCTCTCCTGGCTTCTCGCTCGCCGCCTTCGGGGTGGTTTCCCTTATACCCTATGCGCCTGGGGCTTTGGCTCCCACCTCCTGGCCCTCGTCATGTAGTCTAGCGGTTCCTATGCTGGATTTGAGTTGTGGCCATTGGCCCTTAGGGGTTCAGTTTGGGTTTCTGCCTTTAGGTGTTTCGTTCTTGGGGTTGGGCGTATTCTCGGTTCAGTGTCGGGTAGTTAGCTTTCTTTTATCACTTGGCGGTAGGGGTTATTGGTTCGTAGTTTGCGGGAAGGACTTTGGGCGGGAGTAGTTTTTTCTACCCCAGAGGGTTTTTTTAGCTCTGTCATTCAGCCTGGTCCCGGGGGGGGCAGTTTTTTAGGTGTCATAGCTAGCGCTCCATATGCCATTTTTGTCCCATAAACAAAATACAAAATGAGTCAAACAAAAAAAAAAAAGAAATCCCTAGTTTTAAGTCCATCCTCCATCTCCGCTACACCTCCGGCGATTGAAAACTCAACACCACGGTTTTTATCATGAGTTTTTTGTTTCATCACGAAACATTCTCCACCCTCCTGCCCACTCCTGGCTTTGGCCTCGGCCTAGGGGAGTCTGGCTCTTCTCTCCTCTCACGCCCCGGGTATTGACTTTGGTCTACCGTCGCAGGGCCCTCTCTCTCCTTGGGGGTTGGCCTTTCGGAGGCCCTCCTTCGCTGGCTGGTAGGTGGTTGGATCCCTTCCACTACAGTGACGCTATCTCTCCCAGAACAAGGGACTACATGAGAGATGTGGTAAAACACCTGCTTTGCTTTGCCTAGGCGGCTGTTGATGATCTTCCTTCCCCCGTTCTCCTCCCCCCACACATGGTGAAGAGTCCTCTCCTCCTCCTGAGTTGGCCTCACTTAGCCTTCTCGTGGTCGGCAACCCCTTAACCACCATCGTCACGCGGCCAGGACTACAGTTGCAGTAGCGGACAACAGCCAACAGGCTACAGTCAATCTCCCTATTCTCTTGCTCCTCTGAGAGGCTGCCTAGTCAGGCACGAACGGAATACCAATAGACGATGTTTAAGGTCTTTGGGTCTACCCCTCCACTCTCCTCTGCTCCCTCTGGTAGGATCAGCGGGCACCCTACTGCTACTCCTTCCTCTCCCCCTGGTTATCGCCCACGGCCGGGTGGTCTCCTCCTTCCCTCCATGATATTGTACTGTCTCCTTGGAGTGGGCCTCGGGGGGGGCCCCTATCTTAGCGCGCTTCGGGTGTTGCTTCCCGCTTGAATGAGTGGACTCGCCCTCTGGGGCTTACATGGCTTGCTACTAACCTTTCTTTTCTCTTTTTGGGATTTCTCAGCGGGTTTTCCTGGTCCTTCCTGCTTTCTTCTTAGTTAGGATTTCCTTGTTCATCCTTCTAGCCGGGCTTGGGTTTCTTTTCTTTGAGGCGAGATGTGCGGTTGGCTCCATACCAGAGGGGCTTGGGAGGTTGGCTTTTTCCTGTGGCGAGAGGAGGAATATGGGTTTTTTGTCATCATAGCTAGCACTCCATATGTTTTTGTACCCTAAACAAACAATTAATGAGTCAAACAAAAAAAAAGAAGTCCCTACCTTTACGTCTATCATCAGCGACCGGAGAAGAGATCTTATCAATATATTCGTTCTACTTTACTTCTATCTTTACGAGCCTTCTTGACTATCTCCGAGACACAAGATTACAGGGTCTAGTGTATACTCACTTGACCTTAGAGTTACCTACCCCCTAACAATTGGCCACAGCTGAAAGTTTGAACTCATCTTCATCGAAGGCCGGGTACAGGAAAGAAAGAATTACATGTAGTGACTATTTGGAATAGATCATATTAAAACCTGTGGTAGGATCTATATTTCATGGGCAGAAAGAATACTCTAAAGTATCTGACAGGGGTCAATTTATTGAGGATGTAGCACCATGGTACAGTGTGAAACAGGCATTGAAGGAGGCAAAGAAAGAGTTGGACATACCTCAACACAATTGACTGGCTTAGTCTCCCAATCTCAATCCTATCAAAAATGTATAGAGCCTTATGAAGCAGTGTATTAAAGCAAGAGCTCACTTTCCCAGCACAGTTGATGAAATGCGAAATGCTGTTCATGAACAGTAGGATCAGCTATGACCTACTGAATGGAATCAATATATTGATAGCATGCTGGAGCAGATTGTGAAATTGCAGGAGCATGGCGGAATGCAAACCAAGTGGTAAATCATGTAAATTAAACTCTACTTTCTCTACTCTCTACTCCATCTTGTTTTATCATTTTTTGTTACTTCTTGTGATATTGTGGTGGTGGTTGTAGTTGTTACAACTAGGTCGTTCATCAGTTGCTTGTTTATTTCTTTTGTCGCCAAGCTCGTACTAGTACTGCGGCCCACAGGACTTCAAAGGAAGCGAATTGCAGGACAACATCAATCATTTTTGCTATCGGTATTGTACTCTGGCATTTGTTGTAAGTTTTTTCTCTTTACTTTTTTTTCTTCAAAATATTTACTTAAATCTAACAATCTTGGCCAACCGAATTTGTAAATAATTCACCATCGCAGGCAATGGGTCCAAGTTTACCCCTCTTGCCATGGTATATCATGGTATTTTAAACAGAGACCCCTGTTTTTCATGGTATAATAAACGATCGATCGCTAATCCCAGCACGGGAACAAACTGTGCCCCCCCCGATGTGATAGAGTACGGTATGTGCAACGGACTGGGGTAACAAATCACCCGGTTGAGTGCACGATAGCCTAGCCTTGGGCGCTTAATACCGTACCGGACTACACAATTCGCTACCAGGCAGCCCAAGTCCCAATCAGGGGGGAGGTATACGTGCAGTGCGCGTACTCGTACAGCACTCGAATACCCCCGGAATAGGATTAGTGTGCCTGGTAGCGAATTTTATTGTTTTAGGCCTCCTATGGGATACTTTAGGCCCCCCTAATCGGGGAAACCTTATTGGGTATAGTACCCGTAAGAGTAAGAAAGTTATCAAATGGTGGATTCCGGGGAACTCGCATGATAATCCCTGTCTTGCAGGAAAACACCTCTCTCCAGGCACGATTCCTGTACGAGTACTACACTGGAGGAACAGTACCAGCCAATCTCAGGGACCCCCACAGCATGACTTACCAATAGTTTCGCTACCGGTATGCCAACAAGGCTCAATTCCTTACCCACGCTGAGGGAGATAACACTGTTATTATGATCTGAACCCCAAAGCCGGAAAACATAACCATAGAAAACGCAAGAGATCGGGGCGAAGCCTTTCCATGAATATTAATCACATCCGGTGATACCTGGTGTCTGTGTTTCATTTAGGGTTTTTAGGTTCTGGATCGCCTGTCAGGAATGCGGCCAGGTGATATGCGGTTAGGAGACATGCACTCACAGGCCGCGGGTCTCCTGTTAGTATCACTCGTTTCTATATGGCATAGGGCAAGGCTATTTGCTCTGTTTCTTTCACATCCTATGCTATTAGGCACACCCCGGCCCGTTAGAGGCCCACGAGAACCCCCGGCGACTGCGGAGTACTAGGCATCATCCGACGGGATAGTGTAGTCCATTACCGCTCGTGGCATTTCTTTGTATTTCTAAAGTTGTGAGCTATTTGGAGATATCTATCTCCCGCTCTCTCCCCGGCTAGCATAGGAGGATCATCGATCTTCGTCATAGTTGCCTATCATTGATAGCCCATTCCCTCACCATCCTTCCACTCCCCGCCTCGCATCGAGCCTATAGTGGTTGTACGTTCGCTGCTCCATCCTTTCGTGCCATTCTTTAGGCTTTATTCTTGGAGACAAGCCGTAAAATCCCCGCCTCAATGACCTGGACTGGAGCAAGGCTTCCCGGAGCTGGCCCGGGCCGGGTTGGAATACGGTAGATATGTGGGGTGGCAGCTAAGCATCCAGGTAATCATGCATAATCTTGCACAGAGGGTCAAACTATTCTCTCTACTTCCGCCAATGCGGAAGAACAGCTTCTCTTGTTATGGCCTAAATACATACAATTCCTTTAACAGCATACTTCCATTATCCGTGCCGGCCAAAAGGTGACCCAACCGGGAAAGTACCTGCCGGACTTGTTGGCAGGACGTTATTCATAGCTTCAAGGCAATAGGCAAGTCGGTTGTTGCTGTAAACCCTCTCACAAAAGCGGCCTTCTTGCCTGTTTGCAGCTTGCGTACCCAAGCTGGCGAAAGACCCTGAATTTAGATCCCGGATGCAGGAAAAACACTACGAAGTAAGCAGGTTATTTCCTGGCTCAGGAGATGCACTGTTTACCGAACGGTATTAGAATTAAAATATCTGTTGCTCTCTTCAACCCATACCGGTCGCGTAAAATTGTAACAATTGACAATCTCACTTGGGCGTCTGGGTTCCCCCTCCAAGTGAGGTCAGTTAATCTTTGCTCTTACCATACCTATCTCAACTGATGATAACCGAGCCTTTTCACCTTTTTCAGTACCGGTTAGTGATGGACACGATCATGATCGAGCAGATCATAAGTGTTCTGCTCGAGCATAGTCTGATCGAGAGGACGCCATGATCGAATGATCGAGCTAATTGGGAGACCCTGATCGAGTGATCGAGCAGTGATTGAGCATACTTGAGTAGCTGATTATCATTTCCTTTTTCATGTAAAAATATTGCCTCCAACCGCAGGTGCTCTGATGGAACACTTTGCAAGAGTGTTAGTCAAAAGGCTATCCAGGGGCCATTGACGCAATATTTGGTAGCCATTGTCGGTGGAATTTCAACCACTCGATAATATCTATATTCCAGTCTACCCTTGGCTCTTGGAAGTGGATATCAACTTGGGATTTCATGAGATCATCGTCTAGAGCAAGGGCATTTTAGACAAGTGAATTGGTGGGTTAGGCATGTTGGGGCTTCGATGGTGATCGAGCATAACCTGCTCGAGCAAAACTCGATCATGATCTGATCGTAGCCATCACTAGTACCTGTATGGTTCCTATCACCTAAGCTCTTGCTGCTACGAACACCCTTAACCCACCTCGTTAATCCCTAGAAGAAAAAATATTTCGGAGGGTCCTAATAATATTGTAAGCCCAGAGGTTGCTCATGCTTCTTTAGGATTTGAAAAATATTCGAATGAACACCTCGCGTAGGGAGAAAATGGACGGTTTTGGGACGAGGGAAGGTTCGTCATGATAAGTAAAATGTCGAAATCTGATTCAACCTCCTATCCCGCCTCCACCCAACTAGACGCAGCACATGAAATTTGTCATAACATCCGAGCAGTGAGTCCTGGCGATCACGCACCATCGCCCCCGGGGTAAATCAAACTTGGGCACAAAACAGTCAAGAGAAAGAAGACAATGTGCGCACAAATTCCATGCCTTTTCAGAACGTGTTAGAGAGGAGGTACAAGTACAGGGTAACCTGAAAGGGTAAGAACTTGGGGGACGTTACTTAACCCCCTTCCCCTACTCTGAGCTCTATGCAGGATAAAGTAACATTAGAATAGAAATGAGGGAGAGAGGAAGTCACAAACAAAAGAAAGATTCTAGAACCGCCGCGATTGCTCAGAAGGACGATACTCGATTCACGAATACCATGGTACCGACTTTTCAACTCCAAAGCCAACCTCTCGAATACGGGAAAAACCCCACCGTGCACTGGTACGAGGTGCAAACTCCTTTGTCCATTTACGAAATTCCTCCCTATCATTCTGGACTCCCGGACATCGGTATTGCTACCCGTCCGGGAGGCCCTAGAACCCGATGGTGAATTGATAACGGCCAACTTGAACACGGAACCCGCGGTTCTCTCCGTGCTCTCCCCTCCTGTTCCCATCATCCCTTCCCCCTTCCCCCCCCACTTGGACCATCTGAAGCTGTGCCGATCGGTTCATCCCCGCTTCACGCAAATATGCCAACCGCTTCTCCTCAGCTCTCGCCTCTCGCCTCTCTTCCCTCGCCTCTCTCCTCTCTTCTCTCTCCTGTTGCCTCCTCAACTCCTCTGCGTACAATTCTGCTTGCCGTCGCCTCTCGGCTTCAACCTTTTCAACCATTTCCTGGGCTTCCCTTTGTTCCTCCTTCCTTTTCTCCTCCTCTCTCTGCATTTCAATGTCCCTCTTCCTCACCTCGTCATCATGCATATCTGCCAACCGTCTCTTCTCAACTGCAACCTTTTTAAGCTTCTCCCGAGACTTTTCTTGTTCCTCCGCAATCAAATCCTTCATTTCCTCATCCTTTTCTTTTATAGCTTCCTGACGCTCAATTTCTAGAAGTTCAATCTCCTCTTTATATTTATTCTCCTGCGCAATCAAGTCCTCGTTAATGCATTGACCTGCATCAGTCTCAATTATGGTCCTCTTTTGTGTGACTATCTGGTCCTGGATATCCAGTACCGCTGGCAGTTTCGGCATCAATTGGTCGATAAGTTCCAATCCGGACTCTCTAGTGCCATGAAATCTCTGAAGAGTAGCGCCCTGCTCGATAAGCATTCCCCAGAAATCGCGATCCTCACAGAGACCCTTTTCCCGAACCTCCCCATCTGCTTGACCAACCGCATTTGACCATTGTGTAGTTGTGAGAAACACGTTCTTGAGGGCACGAATACCGCACAACTTCTGGAACATCCTAAGGTTCTTCATGGAGGAGCCATCCATGCGGACATCAGTGATTCGGTGGAGGTAGATAATCCCGGAGAGAAGCCGGTTCTCCTCGTAGGTTTTTGACGTCCAATCACAGATCTCAGTCAGCACCTCGGTGTCGGTTCTCGTCGTATCATTGAAGCCAGGAGTGTCGACTAGGGTAACCGTTGTCCCCGCGTGCTCAAAAGAGTAAGATTCGACCTTGCTAGTACCTTCCTAGTGTCAGCGGGCGAGTTCATATCCTGGGCCAAGCAATATCTTACAAGAGTGAAGCCCATCGCTCACTTTCACCTCCGAGCGACCAGATACTTCGCTAATAAAGTAACTTTTTCCGACGCCTGCCACTTCTTTCAGCAAATTCACAGTAAGTGGTAGACTGGCTTTGGATTTTACCTGTAACTCCCATGACTGCTATCAAAATTTCTCCCCTCGGTACAACGTTGGTCTCCATTGCAGAGGGCTGCGGAACTGACCTAGGAGGTCAGTTTGGGAAATTGGCTGGGGAGAGGACTGGACGGTCGTAAAACGCGGTGGCCCGCAGAAAACCGGGGTCTCGTGAAACTAGATAGCGGATGAGTCTTCGGGGGGACGGAAAGAAAATTTGTATAGGCGCTATGGCTGTAATCGAGTCGCTTCATGGGGAGATACGTTCGAAGAGAGAAATTAGAAGCTTTATACCACACCTCCAAGAGGAGTTGTAGTACACCACCACCACATGGAACAGGAGTGCGCAGCCCGGTTGGCTCGGGGTGGTCAGGGTTTCTGGTTCGCTGTAAGCAAGCTGCCTGATCAAGGGAGCTTACCGGAAGCCTTGGCTGAGCCAATCGCCCTAGAAATGATCCCAGGAACGGGTGGCACAAGCGGGGGTTTGTAGGAATACCGATATAGGAGAAACACTTTCGTGAGAGATGGTAAGGAAATGTCACAAAGCGAAAATCAGAACCATCTCGAAAAGAAAACAAACTGGAGACGCACAAGATCGCAATTAAACTTCCACCCCGCAAGGGCCAGTACTGTTCTCCAGGTACTACGGATTTGCCCTCTCCCCGCCTTATCAAAATGGAGCGAGAATTTCTATGCCCTCAAAGGAATTGATTCGCTCAACGAGCTCCCCGTCATTCAGCACCTTTTGTGCTTTTACGCCGGAACATTCTGTGATTAAATCACCGCAACCTTCTTCTCAGAGAGACCAGTTACCCTCACATTCGTGACAGCCAAGTTTCCTAATACAGGGGTCGCGAGTTTGCATTCGTAAGAGCCGCGGATACGTATGGACTATTTGCCATTTATTCGGCGAATCCGGTACTTCTTGACTGCTCCGAGTAATGGCACAGTGAACCAATGAAGGTGCCGGTATCCAAAGTCCGTGTGATCTTCCGACATGATATGCGCAACAGGTAAGGAGGAGAAAGCACTCAATCGAACAGCCAACAGACAGATGTTGTTGCCTATCGCTTGACCGGTCCGAGACAGTGAAATTCGAACCAATGCACGCTCGATCTGCAGCAGGCACCTTAGCCGTACCTAATCAGGGTTATTTTTTAGGCTTTCCATCCTCAAGTGATACAGCATCTTTACCTCTATTGGTTGCCAATGAATTACGAGTAAGTTATAAGCGCTGTTAAATAGTACTGTACAAGCTCCCCCCAAAACAGGATTAGTGTAGCTAGCCTGATCCCCAATTTTGGTTTTAGACCGCCCGCAGGATAACTTACGCGACGTTCGCCTACCACATCCGTTACAAGGGTCAGGCTGCAAAAGGTGGCAAGGTGGCCGAGCACCAGTATGGTACAGTGCAGGACAACCCGAACCTACCCCCCCCAAAGCTTCCGGAAGATCCCGACATACCCGATTATCAACATTCGAGAAAACCCTTTAAGAATAATGATTCCTCTTATGATTATGTAAAGACCCTTCTTGAAAGCATCTAATGATTGCTATCTTATTTTTAATCTTATCAAGGTATTTAAAACAACTGACAGGGATCACGTTCCCGGGGTCTATTTGATAAAGATGTGTAGCTTCTTCAACTCTGACTCCAACCACAACTCCCGAGGAACAAAGGAAAAAACAAAAATTATATATATATTCTAATTCACTATTTAAAAAGCACCTTTACTAGAAGAATTTTCAATACCTTCTCAAGCAGAGACTATTCCTGATTTAGAAATCCCCGATTAAGCTAGTGTCGGGGCAGATTTCGGTTGTCCGAGTCGGGGGTTTGCATGGGCGCTCAGACGCGCATGGATTTTTTGCCATATATTTTGCTAATCCCTGTTTAATCCCTGCTTCGGAATACTTCTTGCCTTGGACGAGTACTCGAGTACTACTCGAGTACTAGTACGGTAGTAATTAATGGGGTGGTGCACGGACCAATTTTGTAGATTTATCGAGCTCCTAGGCCCTTGCAGAGTACAGTAAACCCTCCCTTAATTCCAGGAGGCTGGGGGGCTGGATGAACTGGAATGAGTGGAGGGTTGGAAACATGAGAGGTGTCTTGGCAAATCAAGTGATATATCATGATACCGTCAAGTAGGTATAAGACATTTACATGTCTACTGCTATGAAGTATTTAAATATGATATGATGCAGAGTGGAGTTGTTGTACATTTATATTATAAGAAAAACATGTTTAAAAAGAAAAAAAAATCCTACTCAGCTCCCCTCTCAGTAGCATGAAAATATGACAAGATTGAAGTTTGAACAGTAGACTCCACAACTTTCCTAATCCTCTACAAAGTCACCAAGTGGCATAAATTAGGTACTTCCTGAATGAAGTTATTGGATAAGGTAGTGTCATTAAGGACTTTATAGAGAATAGCATGAGTTGCATCAAGTACTTCATCGGTAGTGAATGTGGATTTCTCTGTCACACAAGACTGGTAAAATGAGTTTGAACCTAACTGAATCTTATCCTTTCCAATATCCTCCTCTTGTTCTCCATGAGTGTAATCTACCATTTCAATAATTTCAGTATCAGTCAATTCACCTGTAATGACTAACCTTTCAGTGGGATTGAGGAAATAGGATATGGCCATTGGGTCACAAATTCAGAGACAACTAAAGTCCTTCTCCAGAAGAACTTTAAGGTTGAAAATCTAGATTGATAATAAAATATTAATACTCATAGTAAAGAAAAAAAAGTAAAATAAAGAAAAATAATAATTATTACCTCATCTAATGAATTTAATTCCATAAAATATGGATCAGGATTTGCTTTCTGTAGTTGTTGGAGTTAATGGTAACAGTCTGCAGCTAAACCAATCAAAGGTGCTATATTACTAGGTCTTTCTGCTGGAAGACCAAGCCCAAAGTGTCCTGCTAATCCTATATGCTTCCAGCAGTTTGCAATAGTTTCCTCTGTAATACTACTCCAAGCCTTTTTTGCAATCTCCATTACTTCAAGTTGAGAAATCTTAAAAGAATCACAGGCAGAATTCTCCTTATCTCAAAGAAGTGCTAGCTAAAGAAAGCTTTGCCAATAGTATCTTAAAGGTACAAATAATGCCTGCATCAAGTGATTGAAGCTGAGCAGTAGTATTTGGTAGAAGAAAATCAAGATGAGTGGCATGTAAATCGAAATCAGGCTTAATATGAGCTACACAGTTGTCAATAAGCAAAAGAACTTACCAGCTCAAGAAGTCATATCAGTATCAAACTTTTTCGACCAATCAAGCCAAACAGCTCCAGTCATCCAAGTATGCTTATTTGAGGTGTAGGTATATCTGAGACTCAAACCAGTTCGTTTTCCAAAGTATCAGAGTTTTTTTGCTTACCTAATAATAAGAGGATCTCTCTTATCTGTACTAGTGACATTTATACAGAATCTATAAGTAAGATGGATCTTGCTTTTTTTGGTACCAGTGAGTTGCTTGGCTGTTAGCCCAACTATGAAGGCCATTCAGTAAAATAGGCCAGTTTCATCAAAATTATATCAGTCTTCATTGGCATAGTCCTTGCAGGCCTCATTTATTTCATTGATTTGTGTCACATGCTTCCACAAATCAACTAATTGTCCTTTACTATAAAAGCAAACATGGGGTAATCTAGTCTTTCTCTTAAATTTTTGAAGCCCTCCATTACTCCATTTTGGTTACTGCTCTACCGGAATATCTTCAATCTTGCAAAATCACTTGGCTTTTGTCCTCAGTGTTTCTTCTGTAACTTGTATGCCTGTTTTTAATTTTATCAGCAGTTTATTAAAAGCAAATATTACTTTAGGGTACTAACCTCTTCCCTGTCACTGATGTATCCAAATGTTTAACCTTTCATCAATACAAGGCAATTTCACTTTATTGTTCCACTTCGTCTTCAATTCCGCTTCTGATATTTTTTCCTAGTAATCATACCCCTTTCTAAGTATATTAGTAACCATTTTACCATCTACGCTATAGTGGAGAGCAAGAGCAGTATTGGTAGTAGGCTTTGTTCTACTTGCATTCTCAGAAAAATTTGCCTTGTATAGCTCGAATTTAGCTAGATTTGTCAAATTCATTCCATGCACTTTTTTATTCTTTTCTGCATTGGCTTTTAGTTGCTGATTCACAGTGGATCAAATAACTGGCATGGTGAATGACTGGATTCTTCCGGCCAAGAGAGATAAAAGAAAGAAAAAAACAAAAAAATTAGACTTTGGACAAATTCTGGAGTATGCAGAGTTGGAGTAACTAAGATGAAATTTATTTTCTCTGTTATAGGGTAGGTTAATCCTATATCTATTCTCATAACCCTTAACCCTAAACCCTACTTTCTGGAATTAGGGCAGTTCTATTTCCTGGAAGTAGGAACTATGGGAGGGTTGGAAGTTGTAGAGGGAATTCCCATAGCACCAAACCTGTTCCTACACAGGACCAGAATAACAGGAGGGTTGGAAGTCTGAGAGGTTGGAATTAAGGGAGGGGTTACTGTAATAAAAAGGCTGTGACTCTGGACGAGCCGGCTGCATCGCAAATTCTACAAATTTCGACTAAATTGAACATTACCCTGGATCCGTACCACTTTCTACCGCCTGAGCTTTGTATAGCATAGACTATATAGGGTAGTCTTTGGGAAGCACTTCCCGCAATTACGGACTGGGCTGTACCGATATTGAGATAAGGCGGATTCGCGTGTACCCGTACGCCCGGTTGCTGCGTCGCCTAGCTTGCATCATAGAATTGCACTGTTATCGCAATTATGACTGGGTTGAGCGAAGGCAGCCGTCCGGACTCCAGACCACCCCTTTGTAGCCGCCAATAGATCTCGAGACTGTGAGGGTATGTTAGAGGAGCTGGTCTGTCTGGTCGAGAGCCCTTTTTAACTTGCTCGAGTAAAGCCCTAGCGCTCGGTCAAGATGTCAATTTTTAGCTAAAGTCGCGAATGAACCAATCTTCATTCACACAGAACGCAGGATACGGTGGGAGAGCAAGTGGGAATGCGCGAGGTCAAAGGACTTCACGGAGAATTAGTGCATAAGTTCCGTAGCGCACTTCCCGTCATTTCTTATAAGACTGGTTGTGCTTGAGTACAGTACCGATAAGGGATCAGATATACTTGTAGTAGTGATAGAGCCTGACTTGAGGGCAAACGCGGTGGCAGGCTCAGGACGGTGCAGTAATCGGGTAGTGATCTCAGTGCTTTAAGTTCGTTAGATCCAGCATCGGGTTCTCGACCAAAACCACTATCCGAACTAGAATAGGCCTAGCCGAGTAGGTTAGCGAAATTACAAATATCCGTTAATAAGATCTAGAAGACTCAACCTCGCCAAGCTATATACTCCGTCCGGAAAACACTATTCCCTGTCGGGGTGTTTTGTCTCTGAGCGGGCGGGGATCTGGGCCCGATGGTGGACTTAGCGAGTTTATATGGTATTATCCTAAGCCGTCTTTGACCACAACTACTGGAATAAGCTGGTGGGGGATGCAGAAGTCATGGGGATGACAGAAGAGCAGGAACATTTGTCCACTCGGGTATAAAGGGCCACCGGGGGTAGACCCTGGAGAGCGCGCTCTACTCGAGCACCCATGGTGCTCGCACTATGCAGCCGCTCCTCGTTATCCCAGATCACGCAGAACCGGATACCAGTGTGGAAGAGGTATGTTTACTGGTTGTGCTCGAGTAGTGGCATTTTGCGGGCGTCTCAGTATGACATAATACTCAATATTTTTGTATGATATATCGACTGGTTCTTTCTCTTCCTGTTCTACAAGGAAAGAGGAAACACGCCCACTCCCGACCACAACCCCCACAGAGGGAGGACAAACACCTCATATCCACAGCAATTATACAACGGTTCCTGTTAGTCTAAATCGTGTTCTGTTTATTCTCTCTTTTTTGCTCAGGCGTCAGCTTAGTCGAACACACCATTTGATCCCGGAAGTTAACCGAGATGCTTCCCCACCGATACCCTACTGCTGTATAAAACCTCCGACACTTCTGAATCCTCGCAGAATTTAACATGTTGGACCGGAAAAGACAGCCCTCGGAGTCTTGAAGTGCTCTTACAATACAGTGTCAGCCCGAAATTTTTCGTTTGACACTTGTTTTCTCGCCAGATTTGGTCTTACGCGATTTTTTCGAAAGCAACAACCTTAAACACTACCTAAATTTAGTTTTAAAAAATGGAATTCTGCCACCGGCCAGAAAATCTCTCTACATACTTATCCACACCCGATGGTGAAATAACTTAGCAAACCCCACCACCCCTCCAATCAAATTATCATACCAGTACAAGTACTTACACACAGCCGCGGTATTATTTGGCTTTGCAATCTCTAAGCTCCCTATTATTCCCATCGATGTTCTACCTCTTTAGCGTCAGCTCACCCTATCAATGGGAAGTTGTGGGAACCGCGATTCCCCCCCGGCGGTCTTATCCGATGAGAAGAAAAAAACACCTTTCCCATGTTTGTGACATGGCTTGGAGAGCTCACGAATGACGCTAATCTTCTCCGATAAATTGACCTCTCCCCCATAGACCTCAAGTTTTCCCAAGCAGAAATTAACTAGTTTTTGGAACGGAAAGCCCGAGATAGATCATGTAAAAACGATCCCGACACTCACAAAACGCTCGTAATCCCGAGCCTCCAATAGAAGATAATTTAGGAATACCCTGAAGTTATAGATTGGTTTTCCGTGTCTCAACTGCACAGGAATTTGTCTCTCATTTCTAAAGCTTTTTGAGCGGCGATGGATTTAGTTGTATTGTGCAGTATCGTCTACTCAGCTGATTATCTACAGTACTTTATAATACTATAGTGTTTGGGGGTGTCTGGAACTGGTTAATATTTTGTGGCGCTGTGTGGCAAGATATCACACTAGTATAGTTACGATAGAGAAACAAAGATATACAAGAAGTTTTCGGGTAGTCTACCAGTGCTCAAATACTTAGGTAGTCACAACGTAGGCGACAAAAGATTGATCACTCTCATAGGCCCCCGAACACTTGCATCGTAATGTGTAAGTATAGAAGAGGAAACAGTTGACAGGGGGGCTCAAAACAGACCAGACAAAAATCGCAGTTTTCCAAGATATCCTTAGTGTATGGCTCATAAACACTCTGATGTTACCGGCATTAATTTGGTATCAGTATCAGTTCTCCGCACCCAAAAGAGTTCCGAAGAATCGAGCCTGAACTATTACTGGGACACTACTCCTGCTCACAGTCGGCATCTGGACCCTGTCGTTACATACAAACTAGCATAAAGTACCTAAGCAAAAGTCTCGGTGGAAAAGGCAGGTAAGCGAGGGGGTAATGCAATCCAACCACAACGGTAACTGATCAAATTCTCCCTACCACATCAACCATGGCACCCAAGACATCACGCAAAGAGCTCACTGGAGTTGAGAAAGGCATGATCCTTGCTTTCTTTGAGGGTTTTCAGCAAATTTCAATGGTTAGCCAGATTGTTGGCCATCCATGGTCAACAGTCCAGAATTTCCTTACCTGGTCTCTCCAAAGGGTTCAATTGAAAACCTCCCACATTCTGGTTGACCACCCCTGCTTTCCCAGAGAGCTAAGAGATTATTAGTTCAAGGGGTGAAGCTCCACAGGGATTGGAGTAGGGAGAAATTACGGCAGATATTGGCTCCCAATGTCTCAGTTTCCACAATGGACCGGGCTCTCAGGAAGAGTGGAATTAAGAAGTGGCTAGTCAAGAAAAGAGCAAAGCTTTCACCAGCGCATGCTCAGAAGAGGTGGGCCTGAGCTAAGGTGTACCAGAACTGGACTACAGAAGAGTATGAAGGTGTTATTTGGAGTGATGAATTCTCAGTGGAAAAGAGTAGGAATCCAAAGCAAAAATGAGTATTCAGATCTGCTTCTGAAAAGTGGCATCCAGACTGTGTAAGAGGGATAGGAAAGGAAATTTCTTTGATGGTTTGGGGCTACTTCTGGGGTAGAAACAGGGGAACCTTTGTTTCCTTAGTTGTGAAATCAGTAGACCAGTGGGTCTACCTCCAGCTGCTTGAAACCTACCTTATTCCAGTCCTGGAGCGAGTCCGTGACATCCTTGGTGATCCTATCTTCCAGCAAGACAACTATACTATTCATACAGCTCAGGCAGTGCAAGATTGGTTTGACCAAAATGGGATTGAGTTGGCTGAACACCCTCCTTTTTCACCAGACCTTAATCCCATAGAACATGTCTGGGTTGAGCTGAAGAAAAGGCTTCAGATTCAGTATCCTGACATTGCTTCAATACCTGGTGGACCTGAGGAGCTCAAGCAGAAGCTAGCTGAGGTATTACCCATGGTATGGGATACAATACCTTCTGAGTTTTTTGAGCAGTTGTGGAGGTCAATGCCAGACAGAGTTCAAGCAGTTATTGCAGTAAAGGGGTGGTATACAAGATACTAGGAATAACTTTTTTTATTTTTTATTTGATCAATATGTAAATAGTGGTCTTACATTTTATTTCCTTTAATCTCTTCTCATTTAAAGAATTTGTTGTTGAGTTATTTCAAAATCTCTACTCCCACTGTACTGTTGTTGCCATGGCTGAGATGCATCAGGAAAAATTTCAACTCGCGTCCTGTACGTCCTGTGCGTCTGACGCACAGGACGCACAGGACGCAAACCGTTAATCAGGACGCACCGGCGCTGCCCCTGGCGTCCGGACCCCTGCTGCTGCCCCTCATCGT